>JARGXW010000761.1:0-63399 GCA_029204085.1 Mycena sp. CBHHK59/15
GCTCTGTGCTTCGGTGACGGTGTCACCCGCATTGCATATCCGGGTGTCCTCATTGAGTCGATGGACTTCGAGGAGCTCGCTGCGTGGCTTGCCATCCGAAACTCGAGATCACTCCATCCGTGTCCACAATGCCTCGTTCATAAAAATGACCTACCTCGACTCACCAAAACATTTCCTGAGCATACTACGGAGTCAATGTCCCTCGCCCTCGCTCGCGTGCCAGCTGGCAAAACCAATCACAACGAACATCTTAAGCAATATGGCCTTCATGATTTTGAGGTGAGTATTGCAACTGCTGTGTCACAGGCTTTCAACTGACGTGGTTTGCAAGCACTTCTTGTGGAAATTCAACAACTCCAATCCGTACCAAGCAACAGGCTACGACTGCCTTCATTTCTTCGACAGTGGCATCTGGGGTCGGCACATGTGGCCCCTCATCAAGGGTTACCTCCAGAACAACGGTCTCGCATCAAAATTCAACGCAAAGTCCGCACATTTTCTCTCAACGTATATGGCTTTGGCTGATGTTCTATAGCATGGCCAACTTCCCGCGTTGGCGTGATCTCAAGCATATTTCATCGCCAACCACCATCGACTACTCCGATGGTCAAACCTTTCTTGATATTCTCAAGGCATGTTTGTGTTCCTCTCACACAATGTCAGCCACCTGATTTCATCCAAGTGTGCCTTGTCGTGTATTGTGCAACTTCTTCCAGTCAATTCATGGCTTGTTCGGCTTATCCACATCATGAATAAAGTTCGCGCTCTGCTGGGTGTTGAGGTTGCAACGGATATGCGCCTGGAACTTCTTCATAAATTCATCACTGAGTACGAGAAGATCTGCAAGGTGTGTAAATCTCTTTTACCATCCACTGTGCTTCGGGATTTACAGATAGTTAGGGTGTCTCTCAAACCTACAACAAGTTGCTTGACTTCCTCAAACAGCATTTCCTTTCACATGCAATTGGTTGTTTCAAGGACAAAGGAACCAGTCGGAATCAGAACACGCGTGTCGGCGAAGGGTTTCAACAGGAAATAGCGGCACAGTACCAGAAAACAAACGGCAAGGATGCCGAGCACCAGGTACGGTGTATTGTTGATTCCTACTGTTCTGTTCCTTTAAAGTGCTGATTTAACCTTGTGTTAGATGTCAATCATGGATGAAAATGAGGAAACGATGGCTTGGCTCGATATGAAGGTCAATGAGTGGCGGAAGAGCCAGGAGGAGGATGAGGCTGACCCGGTTCTACCAGCTCATGCCACCACTGCCCACTGGCGACTGGGCTCTGCTGATGCTCGAATGAGCAGTATCCGCCTCGAGACACTTTATCGCGGTAACCCGTTGTTCCGAGACTTCAACATGCACCTCAGGGAGTACCTCGCGGGCCATCATCCAAGGCACCCGGTTTACGATGATCAAGATATCCAGGCCAGCTTTAATCGTTGAAATGTGATGTGTTCAGATTCTAACCCAGCACTCCTGTTCGACAGATTGAACCATGCAAAGTTCTCTACATTGAGTTCCAATCCAAGGTTGATTGGAACCGTGGGCGCGATATATTGCGCTGCAATCCCAAGTTCCACGGACGACCGCGGTACGACTCAGTCATCTACGAGGCTCACGATGACGATCTGGCAATGGGCCAACTTGAATTGGCTTTCCGCTGCCATCTCCCCCACAAAGCGACTCTTGATTTGGTGCTGATACGCCCTTACCGCAAGTCTTCCTGGGCTGCTAAAACGCACACTGACTGTCCCATTCGCGAATGGAGTCCCGGCTCCCTTTTCATTTCTATGGAGCATATCACATGCGGAGCATTACTTTGCCCAATTTTCGGGGCACCGGGCGAGGTATTCTATGTGGTGGATTGTGTTGACGAGGACATGTTCCTGCGTATAAATAACATTGACTGAATAATTACTTCCATTACATCTCAATTTGGTGTGAAAACGAACTTTATCTACACTACACAGACAATATCTGGTCTCTGGGCTCAACTGTGGTGGTAACCCACTGCAATCACATGCAAGCCCGTAAGGACATTACACACCCTAGGAAGACTTCAAATGGCTTATAAGCCACCCCGCCAATGGCTTATAATGCATCGTAATCCCCTGTAAGCTGGTAAGCCTGCTCAATCTGTTGCAACCCAAACAGGGTTTTTCCGACAGAATGACTGTACAAGCTTGTGGAATGAGTGGGATGGCCGTGGGACTTGGCAGAGCAAATGAATTGTGTTTAGGAACCGACTCTTGAAGTATTGTGGAGGGGGCTATCTGTGTGGTGTATGTAATTGAAACAGTGGGCAAACATAGTGCAGCCTCACATCATTTACAATCAAATCTAGTTTCACCTCAAGCTCTGTGTGTGTACTATATCAGATATCTCATTCAGACGCGGGCAGCTGGGACCAGAGCAAAGGAAGAAAAAATTTAGTAAGATAGAGGGCATGGGATCTCGGCACCCTTATGTAAGCATCCATCAGCTGCAACTTTCGGCCGAAATAAATCAGTCCCAACAATAGTTGAGGGTATTCTGGTTAATAGGAATCATTTTTAAGGTCATTATGTATAGTTCCTATTGACTCGATTCAAGTAAATTTTTTTTGAGAGAGAGTTAAAAGCCAAAGAAGTTTTCACTTTTTTTTGAGTTCCAGCGCACTTTCACGGTTTATTGGAGCATTTTTGAGAAAATGTGCCTCGAACATTTGGCCGCAGCACAGCCACCACGTGACCCGGGCCGCCCCATCCACGCCCCTTTTGCGTGGCTTTGGCCCGGGGTCACATTTGTGACTTTTATCCCAAGTATCATTGTGAGCTGAACTTCATTGAAATGTACTGGGGGGCAGCCAAATTTCGTTATCGCACATCCGTGAGGACCACCAACATTGACGAAATGGAGAATAATGTGAGGAAATGCCTAGATGAAGTCCCAAAGCTGTCTATCATTCGGTGAGTTTAAAGAAATTTAATGGTTGAGTACTTCATTAACTTTTATGGGTTTTCGAGGTTTGCTAATCGTGCAGCACGATTTGTTTCGGTATACGCGCAAGGTTTGACTGGCGGCGACTTGATTCACATCAACCGCCGGTTCAGCGGGAATCACATGTTACCACCCTCAATGACTGCGGAGATAAAGGCTGCTATTTTAACCTACTAATGTACATATTTGGTCCACAAAGCTATCCTATATCCACTGGAGCCTCCCCGCCCATATATGAAAAAAAAAAAAATCCGAATCTCAGATTTGGCCGTGGGAACATTTTGATGGCCGCTTATATAAGGGTGCCGAGATCCCACGCCCTCTATGTCTTGGCAGGCACAGCCAAGTAGCAAGCACAACCAAATAGTGCCTGCATGCAAGTTCATGCAAAGAACCTTGTCTCGGACGCTAGGTCTCGAGTACTTTCCTCAGCGATCTTCACTCTCGACAAGATTTTGCGGCCGTCCTCTTCAGATCAGGGCTTGGACCTCTCACAGCAGCTATCAAGTGCCAAAGGACTCAGAAGCAAACTTCCAATACTTCACGACCGCGTTGAACTGGCTCTTACGACATGGCGCCCTGGATGTAGGGATTCCCATACGACCAGATGGTTTCGTCCGTCTCAATGATGTCGTATGTAACGTGGGACCCTGGGCGTCGTCCGCTCCTTCATGTTCTCGGTTTAGAAACGTTGCCAAAGATTTCGGCATCTTACGTCCACCGAATTCGACGGGCTCCTTGCGAAAGACAACTTCAAGCGTTTTAAAATAACAGAGGACTTTGACGTTCAAGAGAACGCAAACACGATATGGATAAGATCTAAAAGAGGACATTCCATCAAGGTGCGAACTCGACCGTCGACTCAAAGCGTAACTCATCCGTCCTGTAGTCTGTGGATTTGACTGTCAAAAAAATTAATTCTTCCGAGGACTTGCCTATAGCCGTGTATCCTACTGATTTTGAACGATGGAGATATATCGGTAGGTGTGTTCGTGCGGTTCTCGGGACAAATCACCTATATCGCCAGAGCGCCACGGTATTCCGCGATCCTCTACCGAAAACTTTGTCCGCCTGCTCAAGGTATCGGAAATCTACCGGCGCAGTTTGTGGCTTTATCTATCCCACTTCTGTAGAACTCACATTGACATCATCAGCGGCTGGACTGTCTCATGATGTTTTAATTTATCTCGATGTTTTCAAAACGCTGTCGGCCGGCATCAAGCTGTTCCTGACCACTGGAGGTGAAGTATTGACAAACGGAAATCTGGATGGGGCTCTTCCACCTCAATTTTTTAAAGAGGTTGTTCACATGCGCATAGAAAGAGAGACACTGTTGGAAAAACCGGACTGACATGGTTGAATAATCTATCGAGACAACGGGTCCAAGCGCGATGCTGCTCAGAGTCATAATGAACCCTGCATCCATCACGACGTGCCTAAAGTATCACTCGGGTGAATACCCTGACGTTGTCGACAGAGGCCACAGAGGTCTGTGGATAGGTTCGTGGTGTAATATATGGATACAGTACATGTTTTCAGTAGACGAGCGGCAGGGCAGGCGGTTGCGTTCACAAACACGATAGGCACTCGTAAGTCGCTGCGCATGCTCACATGCTACTCCACGTCTACCAAAAATTTAGAGACGCAATAATTGAAACTGAGAGACAAGGGTGAGGTGCATCATATCAACTACCGGCGGGCTTCCACTGCGTTGGTAGACCGGACGCAGGAGCATGTATTTCAGGACGTTCAATTTTTTGTGTCCGTCACGCAAAAAAGCCAGTGATGACAGAATTTGTGCACGAACAGTCAATGCCCATTTCAAGAAGTTCGATGTTTGTGTCCGTCACAAAAACAAGAAAAAAGAATTAGGTAGCGAATTTTTTGCCCGAAAGGAAGATGAGTCGAGAACTCAACTAAAATCGCGAGACGAAACAGTCAACATCATTTCAGGAAGTTTGGGTCCGTCACACTAAAAAAAGAAGAAAAAAATCAGCCAGTGAATTTTTTGCCTGAAAGGAAGATGAGTCGAGAGCTCATCTAGGATCGTGAAACATGGGGCGCCTGCCAGATCTCGACGTGGAGCTAGCACATCCAGTCCGACGCAGAGATATCTAGATGCGCTTCCTCTGCGGCGGTTTCGTTTGCCTTCGTGTGCGCATGGTCCATGTCAAGCCATAGTGTTGGGCGGGATCTCAGGCCTTTCCATCAAGACAAAGCACGCCGCGGAAGCGACAGCCTGTCGGCGGAAGAGCTAGCTGCACAAATCGCGGAGACCAAGTCAATAACTGCCTTACGGAACTATCAAATATGTAACCCCCCCCACCGTGTGTAGGAAGTCAATCTGAAACGGACGTCGTGTGGGGAGGTGTCTTCTCTTCGCGGTAGCATATACATGTGCGTCGGGCGGGCCAGCAGACAGCGACGCTGGGTCGCCGACTTCCGTCAACTAAGTACATAACCACTGAAAAGTCAGTCGCATGGGGGCGCAGCGTGCGTGCATCGGATCAGCGCCGCCGTAACTGTGTTGCATGTGCGGGCGCAGGCGCCGGGCCTAACCAGAAGTGGATTGAGTGGGAGCGCACGCATCTGAGATCGCGCTCTCAACAGTTGGCAATCGGGAACAGCCGGTTCGTATTATGCAACGCTCTCTACTTACATCGTGCGCTCAATGCTGGCGCAGCCGCAGGCGGAACGCGTTCTTCGACGCGCGCGACTGCGGGGCCAGGTACGCGTCGTAGAAGCCAGCGACAAACTCCTCTGCCTTGAAGCCGAAGCGGTTGTATAGCAGCTGCGGGCGGATCAGCACACAGCGCAACTCACCGCGAAAAAATAAATTAGATTACCATGGCAGAATTGTTGGCCGAGACGTGGAGTGTGATATCTTGGTGTGGATTTAGGTTTATTAAATGGTAGAGCATCGTCCTGCAGCACGTCAAACCATGATACCGGTAGAACGATGCAAAACAAAACGCCCACGTCGCGATCTGCGCGTTGTCCCAACCCGCTCTGACAACGAGGTAAGTGATGTACGTCTCACGCGGCGAGCTGATAATAGCGGCGCCGACCACCAGGCGGCTGTGCGTCGCGACAATCGTGCACCGTTCGGGCGAGTACTCAAGCGAGTCGCTCACTAGATCGCCGCCGTCAGACACCACAATTGATCACACCGCGTCCGACCAACCGTCTATCCCAGACCAGAACGAGCGGCCTAGTAGGTCATGGACCTGATCCAGGTGCCACGGCTGAAGTGCGGTGTACGTGATGGGCTGCATCACGACCACGGGGCGTTCGCGCTCGGGGCTAATGAGTAGGATTATCAGGAGGTCAGCGGGGCGCCGCGGCAGCCTCACTGTGCGTAGGTATAATGCTCCCGGACCTCCCCCATCAGGCGCATCCATGGTGTGACCGTCTCCCAGTCCACGGAGACGAGCCCGGGGACGTCCGTGCCGGGGCCGACGCCGTACAGGCGCGCTAGGAACGAGTGCGCGAACGGGGTCGTCGCGATGGCCCCGAGCGCGGCGATGGTGCTCTTGTTCTCGGCTGACAGCGGCGGCACGGGCGACAGCGGGGAGAACTCGGTCGGTGAGGTTGGCACCTTGACGTCAGGGACGCCCGCGCGCCGCCGCTCCTGCGAAAATGGGGATGCGTGAGCGCCGGGGACAAATAAAACGAATCGAAAGTTCAGTGTGGCGTACACGGCCGAGCTTGAGCTTCCGAATCGCGAGCGCCTGTGATACGGACCACGAGCCCGTCGGCGCCGCGTCGACAAACGAGGCGACGTCCGATCGCGTCAGCGGCCGGAGAAATTGGCCCTACAGACGCCGGTTTGAGACGCGGAAAAGGCGGCGCTTAAGTTCCAGCTTACTGTCGTGTCTTTCTCGGCCACCCGCTCCTGCATAACTTGTCTGTCGTGGAGATACTCTGGAAGCAGGTTGCCAATGGTCTCCTCGAACAAGCCCCCGTCGAGGTGGTCCAGTTGGTCCAGAAGAGGCTGGAGCGAGAACGCGCTTGGGGTGAGGCGCCCATCATTCCCCTTTCTGCGTTTCTTCTGAAGAGCGTTTAAAGTATGACCGCCTCAGCTTTGGGCCGAAGAACAACTGGAAAGCAGCGACTTTACGGTGATTTTTTGATTGGCCCTCGTACGTTGACTCGTCGGACGACATCGGTCGCCTCACTCTGTATGTAGCTCAACAGTTCAAAGGTTGTCGAGACCTGTTTCAGTGTTCGAGTTGAAAGGAGAGAATGAGGTCACGTGAAGGACTAAGCGCGCTCGCAAATTTTGTGTTTGAGCAGTTCAGAAAAAAAAAAGGAAATTTGTAGAAGGCCTCACGGAGAGAAAAAAACAGTTGTTCCGTCTGATTCCAGTGTGTATGTAAGTGTACCCGCCAGCCCCAGCTGGCCATCTGCCAGTGTTCGTGAACTCGCACCCCATCTACCTGTACTCCTCCTCCGCAGCCATCCCCAGCTCCTCGAGCTCCGCCTGCGTGGCCGCCAGCGTCTCCGCCGCGACCGCAAAGTAGATCAGCTGCGCGCGTTAGCGTGTAAGTACATAAGGAGTAGAAGAGACGACGAGGCGTACCTGCGCCTTCGCGAGCTCGTTGAGGTGCTTGATCGGTTCGGGCTGCAGGGTGTGGGGGGAAGCATCAATCAGCGCTGCGACGAAAACGAGAGAAGCAGGACACACGTTCTTGAGCACCTTCTCCATCAGCGCGATCGCGACCTCCGTCTTCTGCACCAGGTCGTCCTCCGCGTTCTCGACCTCGAGCCGTGCGTGCTCCTGCTTCGCGGGCCCCGCGTTCTTCAGCCTACGCATAGCCATAAATTTAATCAGAATCGCAGCATGCACGAGTGAAGAGCAAGGCGACGTACCTCTGCTTCGCCCCATCGAGCTCCAGCCGACTCGTGCGCACCGCCGCGCGCGCCTTGAGCGCGACGGCGAGCGCTGTCGTCAGCGTCGCCTGCCAAGGGTGTAGATGGTTCAGGCGGATCGCCGCATCCTACATCCCGCACACATATCAGCTCCCGCTCCTCTCCTAAGTACCGAACGCAGCACACCGCCGACACGCACCTGGTTCACCCGCGCATCCGCGACCTTCTCCATCCCCGTCGCATACGCGCTGAGCGCCGCGTGCAGCCCCACCTCCTGCGGAGCGAGTGCATCGCCTGCACTTGCCGCTGCGCGCGCGAGTGCGTGCGGGAGCGTCTTGTGCGCCGGCGCCGGTGCGGGCGTCTTGGGCTCTGGCGCAGAAGCAGATGAACCGGCGGACGCAGTGGTGGACTTGGCGCGCGCAAGGAGGGACGTAGAGAGCTCGGCGAGGGACTCCTGCACGTGCGAAGGGTAGTCGTACGCCTCGGACTCGTAGACTTTGGTTATCCTGCGGGTGCCGAGGATTGAGGCATGTATAGTGAGTGGTGAATTCGAGGGAGAGAAACAGAACGAGAAAGAAGCGGGAACGCACTTGAGCAGCGCGAGATGAGCGGCGCGCAGGGCGTCGACGCGCGCTTCGAGGTCCTTATACTCTGCGCGGGGCGTCTGTTTACTTCGCTGTAGCCCGGTCTAATATATTTAAGGCGCACCCTGTGGCAGCTCAGTGATCTCGTCCGGCGCGACGCGCCCGAGGCGCTCCTTCGTCGCCTGCATGCCGGTGCTGAGGCCCTTGTTCAGGCTCGCTTGCAGCTGCCGCCAGTCCATGTTAGCGTTTCGTCGCGTTAGTGCTGGTCGTGGTAGAAAGAAAGGATGGCGTTGGCGTTGTGTGGTCCGTGATTGCGGACACGGCGTTGGCACGCCCGGGCCACGACTTCTGACGGAGATACTTAGGTGTACACGATGTATATTCCAGAAGATATGCAGTTGTAGATATACAGTGGGATTTCCTGCGTGAGACATCGGGAGGCTGGCGAAACTACAATCAGTACAGGACAGGTAGGGATAGGTAAGATAGCAAGGATAGCTAGCAGGGTTAGGTGGAAGGGAAGGAATGAAGGAGGGGCTAGAGTAGAGTAGAGGAGATAATGTAACCTGATTTAGCGCAGTAGGGAGGCAGTGTGCGAACTCGCACTTAGAGACGGGTGACCGCCTTTGAGTCCATCGGCATGCCTGCAGGCAATGTGAGGGGGACAAACGAATGAGAAGGGAAGCGGGACAAACCTGAGGGGTCGATGCCGTTCTGCGCAAGGATGCGGTTATGGCGAATGAGCCGCGCCTGGTCAAAGCTGCGCGTAGCATCATTAGTCAACAATATCGTGGCGGAAGAAGGGTGGGGGGAGCGCTCACTTGACGCGCTCCCTGTGCATGATCACCATGACCTCGCGTGTGCCCTGCTCGTCGAGGCCCGCGCGGACGTCGCCGTCGCGCACGTTCGCCTCGAGGTCGAACTCGGGGGAAGACATGCCCGCGCCGATCTGCTCCGCGAAGGTTGCGAGCGGCTGGTACGCCCCCCGCGCACGCGGGAGGAGCGACCGCAGCTGTGGGAGGAGCAGCGAGCGGTAATGAAAGGCAACTGCGCGGTCATGTTATTAGGGGGTGGCACAAGACAATGGGATGGAGTACTTGCGCATGAGGAAGAGGGCAAAGGCCGCGACGAGGGAGTAGAAGAAGAGCATTGAAGTAGTTATAGTTGTGAGAGGAGCTACCAGCACAGCCTCGCAGTCTTAGATCGGCAGTTGCTGCGGATGGCGTTGCCAAACACGGCCCACTAGCGTATTTATGCGTGCTATGTTCAGGGGCTGCTGACTCTACACGCGTCAATTTCTATACACGTTGTAAGTTACCCTGCATTTCTATACCCACAACCTACACTTGCCTACATTCTCGCAATGGACGCCATTTTTGAATTGCTGCAGGTGTGACCCCAAATCCCCGCCCTCCCCGTCGTCTCACCCGGCCCAGCGCGAGTTCTGCCCGCCCCTCGACTCGTCGCTCCTTGCCGCCCTCCTCGCGGACATCGACCCCGTCACTCTCACCGACCCGCCATCTACCTCCGACCCGCATATCGCCGCCCTGCGTAGCACGCTCATCCAGCTTGCCGCCCATGCAGACGAGGCACGCGACGAATTATTCGATTGGTCCAACTCGGACGAGACCGAGACCGACTTTTGCACCACCACCACCACCACCGCGACGACGTCGGCCAGCGACTCGTCCGCCGGCACCCCGCGCGCGGCGTTCGCGTCCCCGCTCGGCTTCCTGCAGGCCGCGCTCCCACACATCCCGCGCGCCGCCCTCGTGCAGGCCCTCGCCGACGCAAACGTGCACGATGAGGACGACGCCGTAGACATATGGGCCGTCGTGGCCGGCCTCCTCGATGCCGAGGCCGCGCGCGAGCTGCAAGAGCGCGACCTCGACGCCGACGAAGTCGCCGAGCTCCAGGCGGAGGCGGCCTGGGCGACCGTCGAGCCGCGCAAGCCCAAAGGCAAGGGCAAGCGGAAAGCGAACAAGCCCGCCGGCACGATACGCATCACGCTCTCCGACGTGCGCCAAAAGCAGCACGTGGTGGCCCCAATCGGCCCGCGGTCAGTGGACCACGACCCCTGGGCGCAGCTCGCGTCGCTCGCGACGCACGTCGCGTCCCTCCTCCCGCCGCACCCGCCCGCCTACTTCCTCTCGTTCTTCCACTCCCCCGAACACGCGTGGACGCCGTACGCCGCGCTGTGCGCTGCCCTCACCGCGCTCTCCCTGCGCATAGACGCGGAAGACCCGGACACGCAAGATACGACAACGCTCTTCGCCCTCCTCGACGCGCTGCTTCCCGCCTACTCTGCTCTCGACCCCGCGCGCCTGCTCGCCGACGCGGAGCGCGCGCTCGCTGCCGCGCAGGGGCGCGCCGAGGACGCGTTCGAGCTCGTGCGCGTGCTGCGCGACCTGGACGCGGACGCCGCCGAACAGCATGTGATCGGCGTGTTCCACGCGCTGCCGCCTGCCACCTCACGATCAAGCCCAACTTCACCTCGTACTGCAAGTCCAATTTCACCGCGCGTCCCCACACGGCTGCCGACAGGCCCCGCGCCGACGCCCCCGCCGCCCCTGCCTGCACGCTCAGCATCCGCTCCCAGTGAGCGGGCCAACGGGGGCGTGTGGCACGCTGTGCCCGCGCGCCGCCGCCCCCCTGCGCGCGCCACGCACCCGCTCGCGGCGCACATCCCCGCGTACGACGTCGACGTGAGTGGCGTCCGGGTCAAGCCGCGCGGCAGTGGGAGTGGGAGTGGGGCGAAGGGGGCGAGTGGGGTGGCGAACGCGGCGGCTCGCGCGAGCCTGCGGCGACGCGACGAGCTGTTGCGCGAGGCGGCGCGCATGTGGCAGCGCGGGAGCGCGCGGACAAGGGGTGGAGAGGTGGCGTTTTATTTTGCGGAGCGGGTACGTTTGAGTTCTGTTGTTTTCTTTCTGTTTTGTCTTTGTGCTATTCTGTATTGTTCATTCTCTTTTTCCCCCTTTCTTAATTCTTATGCTATCCCGTTCCGTTCCATTTGCATTGTATTCCACTCACCTTGTATTTCATTCTGTATCCTATTCTCCTTCTATTTATCTTACCTGCACCCCGTACCTGTCCATCCCATATCACCCCGTTCTCGTTGTTCCTAATCTCCTTGTATTCGTCATGCTTCCCATCTCAACTAACGCTAACGCACCCCACCCACGCAGGCCCGCGAGTTTCAGGAGATCGCGCGACGCGAGGCGCTCGACGCCGCGCGCGCGATTGTCGCTAAAAAGCGGTGCGTGTCCCTCTCTCTATCCACCTGCCTCCTACCCCTACTGACACATTGTTGTTATTGTGGGTAGGTCGGGTGACACAGTGGACCTACACGGCGTGACGGCCGCGGAGGCGGTCGTGATCGTGGTGGAGATCCTGCGCGAGCGCCAGTGGTCCGCAGAACGGCCGCTCAAGGTCATCACGGGGCGCGGCGCGCACTCGGCGGGGCGCGTGAGCGTGCTCAAGCCGGCGGTGCGGCGCGCGCTCGAGGAGGACGGGTGGGTCGTCGGCGCGTGGGAGGGGGGGTTGGTTGTGCGCGGGCGGCGGTAGCGCGGTTCCCGTGCGTAGCGGCGGTAGTGCTCTACTCGACGTCCTGTCGATGCGGATGGGGTGTTTGGGGTGGGCGATGAGGCCTGATCGTGAGGGCGGTGGGACATGGGGAGGATACCCGCCGCGACTAGACGAGGATACCCGCCACACTATATCGACTGTTATCTATCCTGTAGCCAGTACGCGCCGCTGTAGCTATAGCAATACTCTATCTACTATACGCTGTATTCCCCGTTTGCTTCGTCTTTTTTGGCTGCTCACTGTGACGGGTGTGCTGTTAGTACCTGTACGATGTTTATCTTGAGAACCAACCGCAGAGCGACGCGGGTCGAGAGAGGTAGGTCTTGCTATTTCTTGAGCTTCCTAAGGAGGAACTACAGTGCCAGTGTCTCGACCGCTGGCAAGGGACGGGGCAGCAGCAAATGCATAAGTGGCACAGGCGCACCATTGTGGCTCATTGCGGTCGATTGGAGTTTGCCAATGCAGTGGCGATGCAGAATATATTTCCGACACTTGTAAGTAATACCAAGTAATACAAACGGATCCGGACCGAGGGAGGAAGACAATACAAGTAGTGACTGTGGATACGCAATTATACGTGCGAGCTAAAGTACTGTAAATGAATGGAAGGATGGCCGTTCTGGGCGATAAAGTAACGGTAAGATGGAGCGTGAATGAATGTCCGTCACGGTTCTGACCGATAAAGTAACGGGAGACGTGGATGTGAGATCTCGAAGGCTAGCGAGAATTCGGGGGGTATTTGAGATGCATGGTATACAGATGGTTGGATGGAGGCGTGAAGGGTCCGTTATGAATGGAATATAATCAATCTGTGAGGATAAAAAAGCATGTAGTTCTCTAATCAGGTTTATTGGTGAGTAGACGCGTACATTCGACCGGGACGGGCCAATGTGCTATGCGATAATGCAGGAGCCGGAAGAGCCGGTGTTTTTGTCGTGCTCGACGGTGTCGATTTGTGGGAGCTCCTCCACCGCCGAAGATGCTGGCTGCGCAGTGGCAGTGGTAGCGGAGGAGAGCTGTGTCGCAGCGGAGAAGAGCGTGGAGAATGCGTCCATGAGTGAAATGAGGGCGTAGAGGGGCGTAGACGGAGAATAGAGGCTGCTTCGAGAAAGTAAAGGCGCTTTGGGGGTCAAGCTTCGGATGATGGTTGCAAGGCTTCCGTGCTCTACTTATACTGTGCACGCCGGTGGTCAAAGATAGGGCGGCCATCCGGGACAATGAGCACCATCCCCGAGCTTATTGTGTTTGCTCCGTGCGCGTACGTATCGCATTCTGAAAGAGCACCGAGTCCGCCTCCAAGACAAAAGGACCCAACGGGGCAAACAGGCTGAGAGTGCAAACTCTCGTTCGGCTCTGGTATGCGCAGCACATCGGCAGGACGACTGCCGACAATTGTGGTGTTTCTTGGGAAGGAACAATTGGGTTGTCCGAATCGGGCCACATGTAGATCATCCGTCCCGAAGTGCCGAAGCAGTGCTGAAGTTTGACAACTTCCGTCCCATAGCCATGGCCACTCCCGTGGGTTCTGGGCCCGCTGTCGAGCCCGGCTCGGACGCGCCCACGGCCCCCGACTCTGACGCCTCCGAGCCCGACGCGCCCAAGGTGATCCTCGTCATGCTCGCCACAGGCAAGCAGGGCTCCGCCGTCGTCCACGGTATGCGCCTCACCTCTAGATCCCAATCCAGCTGACCGCCGCCGCGCAGCCCTCGCGCGCGCCAGCGACCCCACACCCACCTTTACGATCCTCGCCCAGACGCGCGACCCCGCCTCCGCAAAAAGCCATGCGCTCGCCGCGCTTCCCAACGTGCACCTACTGCAGGGCACGGCCGACGCGCCCGCGGCGCTCTTCGCCGCAGCGGGGGTGCCGGTGCACGGTGTGTTCTCTGTGCAGCAGAGCGTCGACAACCCGGGCGGCGTCGCGGGCGAGCTCGTGCAGGCGAACGCGCTTGCAGACGCCGCGGCGCAGGCCGGCGTGCGCCACTTTGTATACGCGAGCGTGAACTTTGGCGGGGTCGAGGGGGACCTGACGGGGGTGCCGCAGTGCGTCACATTACCGCCCGTCTACATACTTGCTTCAAAATAACTCACGCGCCGCAACCGCAGCTTCGAGTCCAAGCGCCTCGCCGAATTGCACCTCCGCACCGTGCACCCCACCCTCCGGGTGACGCTCCTGCGCCTGGTGACCTTCATGGACCAGCTCGTCCTCGGGGCCCCCTCCTCCACGACCACCCGCCTCACGAAGATCATGTTCCTCACGCAGCTCAAGCCCGCCGTGCGCCTGCAGTTCATCGCGGTGAGCGACATCGGCCGCGTGGCCGCACGTGTGTTCGCCGACCCCGTACATTACGTGGGGAAGACGGTGAATCTGGCGGGCGACGCGCGCACGCCGGGGGAGCTCGACGCGGGGTGGCGCGCGGTGTTCGGTAAAGACAAGGGGATGCGCCCGCGCATGCTGGGCGGCGGGTTGCTCGCGTGGGCGGTGGGGGTTGGGATTAAGGAGATTCGGTTGATGTTCAAGGCATGTCGATCACTTGTTGTGGATCCACCTCGCTGACGCGCCGCGGGTGTTGTAGTTCTTCAACGAGGTAGGATTCGACGTGGACATACTTGCGCTGCGGGCGGAGTTTCCGGAGCTCAAGGACTGGGAGACGTTTCTGCGTACCGAGGTGCAGGCTGCTGCTTCTTAAAAGGTGCACTAAGGTACGGAAGGGTGGATGTGAGACGTCCAGCCTGAGCTCTATGCGATCGTGGAAAGCCTCCTGGGTCGCGATGTTGCTTGGCAATATTGCTGCAGGATATACCAATAGAAGACCATGGGTAGCGGGAAGCGCCGCGGACGAGATACCCGGAGAAACAGGTTAAGTGGGACAAGCGTTTCGATACACAAACAGTATGTGCCCAAGCAAGGATTTTGGTATTTGAATTTGATCTGGCCACACGAGCGAGGTCCAGCAATTCCCGAACTTAGCCCAATGACCTCCCTCACTGGAAATAAAACACGGTCTTTCTTCAGGAAATGTTTCCTTGGTACAAACATGAACATAGTAGGGAATGGCGCATCTTAACCAACGTCTTGGTCGTTTTGGTGGTGTGCTTTAACAGCCACTGACCAAGCACCTGCCTTTTTGGGGGGTACGTACCTGTGGGAACGTAGGACAACATTGCACCTCTTGAGCCTAAGCTGTTTCTCCTTGCGTGCATTTCGAATTGGAATAGAAAACTGGCTTTCCCCCGATTTGAGCGCTGGATGTTGAGGCGGAACGCCAAGTATGTGTGCCCCGCACCCACGGCCGCCCACTTCGTTGAGGAAGATCCCGGCGGTCCGTCAGCTTCCATTCCAGCAAAACGAAACGGAATCTAAATCCAACTCACGCACCCTGAGCAACAGCCGCAGATCGATTGCCTGACTGTGTTTGAGATCTCGCGGCGTCGATGCTGGCTGCATCTAGTCTAGTCCAAGCTGTACCACAGAGCGTGAAATTCATTTTGAGAGTGATGATTGATCAGCCGGCGAGTCCAACCAAAGCTAGTCTGGGAAGTGTGATTGGAAACCATATAAAATGTGATCAGGGAAATGGAGCATGCAACAGTCCCGGGAGAGAACATTGAGGGAGATACAACGCAGTACAGGAGGAAAACATAGCAAAGAGGCACGATGATTGCTGGCTAACTAAGTCATTAGGAATATTAATAGCAAAGTCTTTGGGAAGAGGTGAGCCTGAAACCGTGGCGTTTCTGGTTCTCTGTGAGTGAGGCTTCCGGATGAGCACTACCCACAACAACAGGGAACACAGCAAGAACACTGACCAAACAGGTGGAATCCGAGAAGACAACTCCCCCAAGATCGATTAAAATTTGCTAGCTCATGACAGACTATTTCAAGCAAAGCAAACAGAACATCAGTAAGAATCAGTGTTAGAACACTCAGTATTGGCCATTTCAAATGTCGGGTATGGGGGCATGAGTCCCAGCATTGTCACTGCCAGTGTCAATTTACCAGACAATTAAAATATAACTAGAGCATCAGTAAAACATTGGTGTTGAAACTTGAAGTTGAACATTGAATATCAATTCAGATCGATTTGACTCGGAACTTGAAGGTTGGATACTGGCAGTGAGTACCAGTGTTACTGGCATCAATTATGATGTTCCCATTAGAATCTAGCTCAGCAAACACAATCCAAGTGTGGCCTCACAGCAGTAGAAGCCAAGAATGTGGGCCACATCCTCCCATCGGTGGAAAGGAATTCCTTGTCTCATCACAACTGTAAGCTGGCCCACAGGTCACGCCATAGACCACTACACCAAAAGGTAGATAATTGATCAGTTGGTGCCAATCAATGAATTGCAGACCTATATATGGACATTGGGACTGTCATAAGCTGGCATACTTACAACCAACACAGTCAGAATATATCTAAACCAGGAATTAGGAAGCCGACACAGCAAATAATGAAGGCAAATTCTACCAACAGAGAGAGGACCGGAGCATCTGCCTAAAATCCTCCAAACTTGGGGCATTGTGAAAGAAGTCAAATGAAGAGTCAATTTAAATGTCAGTTTAGAAGATAAAATGTCATGTCGGTAAAATGTCATGTCTGTAGTCGGATCAAGATACTAATGCACCAAAAGATGTAAGAATCAAGTGTATTACAACTATGTAGAACATGCAGAGGCGAGCACAAAATAATTCGATCTTGTAATGCAAAGCTCAATCACACCGTGCTACCATTCGGCTCTCAAGTGTCATGGGAGCCTAGCTTTGGTACTCATGGAGAGAGGTACGCCAGCGTAGGAATGCCCAAGAGTGATTACAAGAGGGATGGGAGCTGGGTTTGATGTTGTTAAGAGCCTGGCGTGAGATAGATACCATGTCAGAGATAGACGAGTCATATGTGATGCTGATGTAGATAACCATAGGATGACTGCGATGATGACGGACTGTGGGGAGTTGTGCAGGGGCTGCGGGGCCAGCAGTACTTGGGAGTGATGACAGGACATGGGTGTTTCTGGTGTAGGCGATACCAAGAGAATATTGATGGTCGTGAATGTGAAATTTGCCTTGTCCTGCAGATAATCAACCATACACGAGGAAAACCAGATCATGACTTAACACATAATGATGGCAGCACGAGATTGAAATCAGACTTGCGCTTGTCTTGATGACCTCAGCAGCAAATGTGCAGAAGTCATAAACGGGCAGACAGCAGAGATGAGGTGGACATCACCGAGTGTGTGATCTTGCAAGAGACGAGGAACCCATCAATGTCATTGGATGTTGGAAAACAAGATGGCTGACAAGTGGGGATTGTAGGGAAACAGACGGTGAGAACTTGCACTAACGGTGATGTGACTTAAGGCATTTAGTCAACTGGCTTGAGGCAGGACCCAGAAGCTTGAGGCAAGACCAAGAGACTTGACACTTTGATGTTGGGCAATATTTGATGACCTCGAACAGGATGGATGGACCCAGAGGAAAGGTCAAGAAGAACAAGGCTCAAGTTCATTAGCATGCTGGGAGACAGAGATGAGGGGTGTGGTGGCAGTGTGTAAGAACGAGCAATGTGGCAATACAACCATCAAGGATCCAACAAGCAGATACAAACATAAAATTTTCGCCAGTCTCGCAGCCTCTAGCCGATGTCGGGACCTGCTCCAAAGACTCGTAAACCGCGGGAGGCACCTGCAGAGCCCTATAAATGTGGTGTACGAGTGCCAAAGCGTGCCTAAGCCTTCAGCCAAGCTGGCGGCCAAAAATAAGCGAGAAAATCTCACCCTCTCCGATTGGCTGCAAGTCTTCAGCTTCGTCGATAGGCATCCCAGCATGACCCAAAAAGATATCATGGCACACTTCAAAACGCTTGCGAGCGGTGCCTTGGTCTTCAGCCAAGAAATATTGTCCCGAAAGCTAAATCTGGCGAAGCGGCAGGAGCTGGAAGACCGAGTCACGTCAAACCCTACTGTGCTCTCATCGAAACAGGAGCGTGTCGTAACATGGCCAGATGTCAAGAGGGCCGTGATTCTCTGGGTACACGCCATGGAAGATAAGGGGGAGGCGGTGATTGGGGACATGTTAATGGAGAAGCGCAGATGGTTCAAGGATGCTTTTGACGTGCCAGAGGCTGAGAGATTGAAGAATGGCAGTTAGATTGCTTCTTTCCAGAAAACATAAGCATTAGGGTGTTTCATAATTAAAAATTCGACCCCAACCTGAGCCCCAACTTGAGCCCCAACTTGACCCCAACTTGGCCAAAGTTGGGGCTCAAGTTGGGGACTCAATTGTGAAACACCTGCACTCCCATTTTACCAGAAACCAGGCTCAACTGAGCCTCAACTTCAAAACCACAACTTGAGATTTCTTCTCACAAGCAGTTAAGCAGGTTTGTCGGGAGCTGGAGTCGGGCATCGGAATGGTGGTGCTTTGAAATGTAGTTGTATTTTATGTGCCTAGCCTTGTAAACGGTTTTTGGTGGACTTGAATCATATGGTTATTTGCCTGAACTGCACTACAATTATTTTAGAGGTAGTTTGAGATGTGGCGGGAGTCAAGGCAGGAGACCGACGGCCAACAATGGAAAGATCAGAGTGGTTACATAATGATTGCGGTGACAAAGGCCCGAGTGACCGAGATTAGCCGAAGTTGGGGCACAAAGTTGGGGCATCAAGTTGGGGTCGAAGTTGGATGTCAGATCGTGGGTATAGGCACGATTTGACATCCAACTTCGTTTCCCGAACTATTTGGTGCCCCAACTTGACCTCAAGTTGGGGTCCGAGTTGCAGCACAAGTTGGGGTCAAAATTCTAATTATGAAACACCCTATTGGCAATGTTAATGGGGATCAAATGGCTAATGCACAGCAGACAACGCTGGTGGAGGCCTGGGGTAACTCGTCTACTACATAAGACAGTATTTTAGCTACAGTGAACTGACAGAGACGTGTTTTCTTGGTTATTTCGTGCGGTGTCACATATGTCACACTATGTCACACTATGTGATGGAATCTCGGAACGCATATCACTCATAATGCATAAGGTTCGAGGGTCCACCGACCATATGCATTATGAGCCAGATGACTGTACTCACAAGTTTCAAAAACTTGCGGGTTTTGCTAATATTTTGTACATGTAACAGCTAAAAATGGTGTTCTATATGCTTTAGAATGATTTTTAAACTACTTGTTAGCCTGCATAAGGGTTGGAAACCTATATTAGAGCACTCTAACCTGCTGAAACATGGGTGAGTACTCACGACTTTGCATTTTTTTTTTCACCAAAATCCAAACCCAGATCCGTGAAAAACCCGTGGGAACAGGTACCTGACCCCGCAGGTTTTCCCACGGATCAACCTGCATTGACCCGTGGGTTACCCACACTCATGGACAGCCTTAGGCGACAGTGAGCAGTGTGCAACTTGGTCTCTCACAGACAGCCAGGAGCCTGGCAAGTGCTGAGCGCCGAGCGCTGTGGCCTGAGGGCATGGGGTGAATGTGCTGGGCATGGGGTGCTGGTCGTGGGCAAAATGGATGGGAGAAAGCAAAAGAAGTTGTGCAATTTGTGTTAATTATTGTTTGGATCAGCAGAGTTTGAATGAATTTGTTATGTTTCAACAAGTGTTACAGGTCCACTACACCACCCTGATTCAGTCATTCAGGACGAGATTACGAGGTCCAACTTTGGGACAACTGAGGGGATGCATTCTGTAGTCTCCCTGTGCCATATTTTGGACTAATTCAAGTCATGTTGCAAGATATTCCAATGATGGCACAAAATATTGGCAAAATATCTCCAATGCTTCGAAAAATATCTCAAAGGTATGGAGGATGGCCTGAAATTATATGTGGGCAAGATATTTTACAAAACATTATTACAAAATAGCTGGGGAGGTTTTCCCTGATGTGACACATCCTGACTCCCACACTTGCCGAGCTCCAATGCTCACTAAGCCGGATCAACTTTCCAACACACTCCCTTAAGCAAAAGGACTCCCTCCATCTCCCCAGTGTCCAAACCACTCCCTGAATCCTCAACTCATCCTTCCACAATCCATCTCTGACATGCATTCAACATCCATCCACTGAAGGTTCAATTGGTGAATCTTAGGCTACAGCGGCTTCTGGGTTTGATGATTGATTCGACATGCATATGCAGTTGTACAGCTTTCCCCAATCACCCTGGTTATGTGAGGACTTCTGACTTGCCCCAGTTGCCAGTGGACTTCCAACTTGCCCTGGTTACCTGAGGACGTCTGGCTCTCCCCGACCAAGTGAGGGGTTTCCAACTTCTCCTCAAACACATGAGGGCCTCCAACTTCAACTCTCCTTGAGCAAGCAAAGGATACCCAACTTCAACTTTCCACCACATGACAGCTTCCAGCTTGCATCATGATGCAACAACTTTCCGATCAACTGCCTTGGTTGTTGAGTGAGGACTTCTGCTCTGAACTGGAGACTTTTGAATGAGCGTGGTGATCCAACGTGACAAGAGATTGACAGTTGTATCTGGCATTAGTGACCCCCAGACAGTTTAGTCCATTTGTGTAAAAATTCAGGCAGTCCTGCCAGGCTCCCACGATCACAGAAGCAAAGTGGGTTACAAACGGACAAGGTATGTGTCCTCTTTTATATACCTCAAAACAACACCCTTACTAATCCCGAAGAGCGCATCAGTCATCCCAACTGTGCTTACACATCCTGACACCCATGCTTGCCAAGCTCCGATGCTCGCTAAGCCAGATCAATATTCCAACAATCTGTCCAGCCATCAATTGACCTCAAAATGAGTCATTTGAGGACCAATTTGACATCAAATTGAGGTCGAATGCTGGGGGTCCTGGTCAGCTTTTATAAATCATCACTTTCCACTTTTTTGTTGATGATTTATTCATTTATGGTGGCTAGCGTAGAACATCAAAAGATTACTACAAGACTAATACAATATTGCAATACTGTCTAAAAATGTGTCCTTGTCAACATGGCATGGCATTCTACAGCTATGTGGATGCAGCAGGCCCAGGTAGATTTTGAGGTGTTTCATTGGAGCCTGTTGTGCAATGCAGGCAACAATCTTCATGCACAGGTGAAAGGGGGAGTGGAGCTGAGCAATGAGGATATTCAGACACTTTTTTGGAGAACAAAGTCAGAATCTGGCTCACCTCCACCCTAATGCTCCTCCTTGAAGTCTGTCTTGGGTGCAATGTGATTGACAAAGACCAAAGTAGAGGCTTGCAGAGACAGGAGAGGAAGGGTGCCAAGGAGCAGAGTGGAAGTAGGCAGGAGCCTCAGCAGGTCCAACTCATGGACAGGAAGGCAAGGGGATGGTGATGAGGAAAAAAATGTATGACACCAAAATTGGGTGCTGTTTGGTTCAGGGATGGGAAACTGGGTTTCTAAGAGAAATCCCTCCAAAATGGGTTGTGTTATAATGCAGCTTGGTTTCACGGGGTTTCTCGTGGCAGCTTCAGGGCAGGGAGGGTCTTGAAAAGGAAAAGTCCACTTGATGACAACCCCAACCTACTGTATATTTTGACAATGCTGCCAAATGCTGCTGTTGTTCTATCTCTGTTCTACATCTCTGAGACATAAATAAGACTTCGAAATGCCCTGGAAAATTTAACTAGGCACAAGGGGTTGAAGGCATTGGGCTCAGACAGCATTAACACATATTTTTGATGTCAACACAATACTCCCTGAATACTCATCCAATGATCCTCAGCATCGTCATATAGGTCATTTAAGGTCCGATTTATATATAGCCCCACTTTCAAAAAAAAATTGGGCTGGCAGGTTGATATAAGTGTGCCGAAACTGAACCAGGCCGCAATTTGATGGCATCAAACTCAACCGTTGACTCCGTGGACATGCCCAATGGATCAGAACCTCACAGATGCTTGTGCAACCACTCATAATGTAGTTATAGTCTTGATAAATTTATTTCAGAGCAATCCAAAATAATTGTGGCTGCCTTGGGGTAAAACAGCACTTTGAAAAGCTCCGTCAGCACCCCCCCCCCGAAAATTCGTAGCGCTTTTTATTAGACAATCAAAATATTTCTGTAATCAGTGGGTTTCTCATAAATCTCATTAGAATCATCGTTGGTTTTGGCCCGATGCAGGCAACGGACTTACAGAAATTAAAGCAAAGAGTCCCATGCAGGGAGCTCTTGAGGGGGCCTGGGCAGACAACCTCGATTTGACGCAGCGCTGGACATCGATTTGAGGTGGGGCAAATTTGGTCAAGCCAATGTTACACTTCGGTCACTTTGATATCAATCAGATGCCGGACTCGGCCAAATTCTTCCACCCCAACAATCCAGACTTGAGACGCAAACATCATTTTGAGGGTGAATCTTGGTCCACCCGTCACAGACCTACAGGGAAATTTACATTGGCCGAATTATATCCAATTGACCCTTCATCCTGAAGCGGGGGTGTAGTCCGCATATAGATAAGCGTAAGTGCCAGTAGACGAGCGCTTCGACAGGAGCTAAGGGAATGACGTTGGAACGACGGTCCTCAAGAGGGATAGAGAGATGTACGGGAGAGGCAGCAGAGGAGTGAAGACTTACGGGGACAGGGATGATGGCCGCTGGGCGTAAGGACATTAAGTCGCGAGTTGAGTCGATGTCCATGTCCAAAATATGCGGTTAGTCGCCGCCGCGTTTGGATGATGACTAATGCTCCACTGTTCTTAGACTCAACCATCTTCTCGATTTCACGGAGATGACTGTCAGTGCTTCTATTTAAACTGTTCTCGTTCTAGACCACAAAAAACTGCTCTAGGACCTCACGTTCTGCTATCTGCATATGACGAGCTACGACCTGCAAGTCCTCGACACTCTCGAGACACCGGACTACCTCAAGGGCGAGCTCTCAACCGATGGCCAGTTATTTTCCCGTGCCTGGCGCAAATCTATGGGCTCACAGCCACCCTAAATAGACCTTGATATCCCAGCACACATGGTCCCGCCTGATCCTGATGATTCTGACAGTTTGTGACAGATTTATGACCGCAATCCGCGTGCTGCTGCTTAATCGCCTCGTCTGCCAGTTTTGCCCTCCCAAGCACACCCGTCATATCCATACGGCAACCCGACTAATGTCAAGCATCCCGCATCACGACCTCGACCGCCCTATGATCCCTCTTCGCGCGCGCTGTTCGAGGACATGGGCTACGCCGGCGGGGGTATCAACGGTGCGCTCAGATGGCGCGACCTCGCGATGGAGTACCTGCTGCCGGTAGATGAGGAGAAGGAGGAGCTGAAGCGCGCCGTGGAGGCACGGAAGATGGCAAGCGGGGCCTCTAACACCACGGCGCCTCAGCCCGGGATGGGACAGGATCAGACCGTGGACGACGAGGAGGAGGAAGAGAATGACGAGAATGAAAACGATGACGATGAGGAGGAGGACTCAGAAGGTAATACCGAGGGGGACGAGGATTCTGGCTGACATTCCTGTAAATTGGATCTAATTTTTTGTTCGGCAAAGCATTCTCCATCTAGCGTTGACGTTACCCACTGGCCCCTTTTACAAGACCGTTTTCAACAAGTTTCAATGTGTTTATTATATTCCTGATCAGAGCTCGTGAGTTGGAAAAAGAAGCTGGAGTCCACCACACGGTAACGCTTTGATAAAATGTGGTTTAGGCACACTTGGACCAAAATATATGACAGGTGCACATTTGCTTTCATGAGGACCTCTTCTAGCATTTTTAGTATTACCCCATCAGACCAACTGTGCGTGGTTAGATAACTTTGAGAATCAGATTTGCGTACAGAAGTGGCACCATCCAAATGCTTTGACGCCAACACTTCTGGTAGGTATCTTTAAAAAATCAACTTCATGATCAGTCCTGTACTTGGAAAGATCTCTAGGCGCCCACACTGACTCGGCCATCCGCGAGCCCGTGGGAATCTGGAGCGATCTGAATCTCCAAGTGAAAACTTGCCACGGAGTTAAAACTTTTTCAAGCTCAGGAGTGCGCACGAGCGGACTCCCACCTGGGCGAGGGGTCTCCGGCCCCGACGAGTTTCGTGGTCAACGTAATTGACACGTTATTTGTATTTCTCACATTGGGTACCGCGGGACCAACACAGGACTACTTTCTGGTCCAGCCTGGATCGGCCGTTTCAAGTTCACTGATCCGCCGGCCCCCATCGCATGCCCTCGTGGCCATGAGAAGATCCTCGGCGACATGACGACGTCAACCAAACGACGCGCAAGGAGAAAGAAAATCACCAGAGCTGGGCGGAATTATATCAGTCCATGCGTCGACTAAAATTGGACAGATCGGCCGCGCGCTGATTGACAAGCCTTCGGAACTAAGTTAGTAATCAGATTGTTCCCAACTGATAAAACACGTGCACACATTTTATTACTCGATTTAGGCCTCATGCATCTGATGCCATAGGAAGCCAAGGATCATTCTTCTGATGACAACATGGAAAAGTGAGGACAATGCCCCTTTTATTGTAGGTTACTAGTAGGTAAGTACTCAGTCTATTGGATTATTAAGGGTAAAGCGAGATTACGACGATAGCAAGTATAAAGCAAAAGATATGCTACAATGGAACGCGTGAAGCAAAAAAATAGGGTGCTTGATCATCTAAGGAGAGCACGAGATCGAGGGTTCTGCATCAAAGCATTTAAGAAGACAAAAGGTAAAAAGCTAAAGTCACACTCACGTGTGGATTAGGTTCACTGGTAGGATAGGAAATACGCAGACAGTGCTGGGAGGTCGTTCGAGCTTGCGTCTGAATAGCCCTGGCGACGCGACCCATTAAATTTCAGCGCCACAACATTGCCACACCATTGCCTCAGCGCGGCACCCGATGTGATGTGGTAAATAGACCGATTGATAGGCGAGCCACGCGAGAGCGCGATTGGCGAGTAAAAAACATGAAGCGGGAAGCGGAGGAGTTCGCCGTTCAGGCCCTGCGTGAGGACGACGCTTTCCGGCGGCGAGTCGAAGTGCGGCTGGAGCAGGGGGACAGGGCACATCCCATGTGACGGCCGGTGCGGTGGGCGGCACTTTATGTTGACGATCCGCGGTCGGTCTGAGGAATATGAGAAACGCGTGGACCGCGGTTGGGACGGGCCGACGCACCCTCGTCGGCGAGAAATAGTATCGCAGAGACCGAGATGTACTCCGGCTCTGCTGGAGGCGGGGTCGCAATCATGTTGGACCCATAGCCGCCCAGCGCAGCTGACGGCGGGTAGCATTCTTGGCGGTGGCGCGGCCAGTCCTGCAAGTGCCCAAGGTGTTAGATGGTTAACGCGCAAGAAGCTCAGCGGAGATACATACGCCCTCCATATGGTTGCGCGAGCAGTACCAAGCGGTTTGGCAGCGGCTGCACCACTTTGAAGTGGCCTGTCTACAGACAAGGCATGGGTGGTTAATGGGAGAAGGGTTCATAGACGCAAGGGCACGACGAGAACAGGCGGTCGATACAGAGAATGGGAGAATAATACAGTGGTGGATGAGGGACCAAGCGTTCCTTTATATATTTGGCGGGTATGCTGTTACTTGTAGATGTCGATGAAACGAGGCGTAATTGTGGAAGAAAATAATTATTTAGAAGCCCGCCAGACATGCCTACTTGGGAAGGAAAATCGATCAATGGTGTGGGTCCAGGCACCGCATTTGGAGGTGACACGACGAAACGGGGACACCAAGGGGACACCGTGGAAAGGCAAACGGGAGATTCTGGGAGACTGTTGGTGAAATCGGGATCAAAGAAGTTTCGTTTTCCTTGACAAATTACAAGTGACGTCCAGCCGTGTGACGACGGCCAATTACCAAATCGCATTCTGACTCCTTTTGAATCTGAATCTGAACAATCACAAGCGCGCGAAAAGGCCACAATTCCAGCGCACCAACCAATATGCAATGTCCTCAACGGCCTAAATTTCAGGCACAATGGTAGAGGTCAGACTTTAGATTCTACAGATTTAGGGGTCCTCTATGACAATTAGGGAGAATGATACATGTCCATTCGTGCAAGCCATACGAGGTGTCGCAGATCCACGAAAAAAAAGTCCTACATACAATGCATCGTTCTTCGAGTTAATGACCGGGGCCATTCCTTCACGGACATTGGGTAAAAGGACAAGGCAACGCCGGCGGGAACACCGTCGTTACTGATTAGGGATCCCCAAGGCGTAGAGAGCGCTGCCACTCCAAGACGCCGCCCTCCGTTTATCCAATAGCATTCACGTCATCAGCACTGCTGTAAGTACAAGGGTTGCCGTCGAATTTGAAAGGTAAAATTTTGGTCGGTGTGGTCATAGGTGTCGTGGGATCTTCGCCACGTTATTTGAATCTGGTTTGAATATGTGTGCGACCCGTTAGGCCTGTTAGGACCAGCTACCCATCGTGTGGCTGTACAGTGTGAAATGGGAGCCATCGTTGCGGTGGCGTTGCGACAAGGATCGTGCTGTGCCTGGGAATATCACGAAGGACAGGCCGTAAGCCAGCTGCAGTTAATGGCTTGCTCCTGTCCCGAATAACGCTCATAGAAAAGCCAGACGGAGAGGGGGCTGCATGTCTACGTATGGAGGATCCCCGAGTCGAATATAACCAATTAGAGCTGAAGGCCTGCAGTAACAAAGTCCTCGACGCATTGGAGGCATAACAAGGTGCAGGACATAACAAGAACAAGGATAGGACGAGTCGAAAGAGGGAAATGGGATCTCAAGGATCTATGTACAAGGTCGAAACACGGAGACGTTCATGTCCGAGGTATATGTGGCCACTGCGAGACTGGGCTTTGCGAGAGTCGGGCTCCGTGGCATGGAAGTCAAAGCGGCACCTCTCGGCTGAGTCAGGGAGACTCAGAGAGTCAGGGTTCAGGAGCTCGTGGTGGATCGTTGTGGATCTACGTTTAAAGATTCTGCCTCTGGGGATCTAGGTTAAGAGATTCTGCCCTCGGAGAGCTCGGACACTCGATGGCAACAGTACCAGGAGCAACCAGAACCCAGAGCCAAGCGCACCTTGGCCCCGCGTCCTGACTCCCGAGGATCCGTGTCCCCACCGCAGGTCCTTGGGGTGTGGCACTGGCATCTCTTAGCCTTGAAGTGTTGCAACAGGTATCGAGTAGAAGGACTGTAGCACGTAGCGCCGGGTTATATAGATAGTCGGGGAGGAACAAGCAAGTTCATTTTCCGGGATTGAATATAGACGCCATAATAGAAGTTAAGAGGGTTGCAAGCCGATTGTCGCAGAGAACTCTTACAAATGGTATCGTTGGAAACCGAGACCAGAATCCGGGGTAGTTCCACCCAATAGCACGGCAGATACGGTGCAAGTTGGAAGTCCGATATTAGATCTGCGACAGAACTCAGTAAGCATTGAGCTTGATTCAAGAACTTGAGTCTTGAAGTAAGAAATAGATTTGCACGTGATGGTCGAGGGTTCCCACGACCAACTTCATCTGTTTCCACTTCAAGGCCTTCTCTTCAATCTGGGATTCGCGAAATGTCCGACGATGAGATGAACATTGACGATGGTAGGAGAAATTGTAGATGAGCTACCCATCCGCACTGACAGCTGGCTCGTAGTCGCTTCTGGAGGAGCAGTCCGAAGACGAGGAAGAGGTTTCCAAAATACCGGTGCGTCAGGCCGGAGCTCTGCACATCTGCGCTGGCGGTTCTCTAAAGGTATCCACAGGTGGAAATGACGGAACCGTAGCGACAGAGCCTACATACGACCGAGTGGAGACCTCGCATGTGAAGGATGCAGATACCAGAGCTGCACGATGCAAGTACCGTCCGGTTCCCCTATGGAGTGCAGTCGTGCTGACCCTGCACCGTTCTAGCCGTCGAGGGCTGGATCGTCCTGGTCACCAACGTCCACGAGGAGGCGACGGAGGAAGATGTGACAGACAAATTTGCCGAGTTTGGGGAGATCAAAAACCTGCACCTCAACCTGGATCGGCGAACCGGCTACGTGAAGGTGCTTATCGTCCAGTTACGCTTGTGCGCGTGCCCACGCTCACGGTGATATGACAGGGCTATGCGCTGGTCGAGTATGAAACGATGGCCGACGCGCAGGCTGCAATCGACGGGGCCTCCGGGACGGCGTTTTTGGAGCAGACGATCCAGTGCGACTACGCGTTCGTGCGGCCCCCACCTACCGGCCCGAAAAAAGGTAGAGGCCCTCGCGGCCGCAGTGCCAGCCCTAACCGTCGTCGATGATTGCTGTAGAATATTGTACTTGTCTCGCTAGCACTGATTTACGCTTGATCTATCATTATCATGCGATACGCGGTTCTTGTGAGCCTCCAAGTGCCGTCTGGATCGTCAACCGGCGGCTTGGTGCGGACTCTAATGCGGACTCTTGTACGACGGCACAAAGTGATTGGACGCCCAATTTTTCACACGCTCTAGTTTGCCTAATCACCATCGTCCGCGTCCTGCTGTAATGGCTCAGGTGTCTCCGGTCGCGTCTGACAGCGCCAGCGAGAGTGGGAAAAACAAAAAGGACTCCCCTTCCAAAGCGAAGGAGGGATCCGAAGTGGAGGACAGCGAAGCACAGAGTGACGGAGGGGAAGAAGAGTACGAGATAGAGGAGATTCTAGACGCCAAAAAGGGGAGGTTTGCGAATGTAAGACGCCCTTTCTCATCCCCATTCCATATGACGCGGGAAATCTCATCTCCGCGCCGCAGAATAAATTGGGCTACCTCGTCAAGTGGAAGGGCTACACAGAGGCAGACAACAGCTGGGTAATCGAGGACGACGCCGCGTAGGTGTCCCCCAACTCCCCGGCACTCGCTTTTTTGTCCTAATTGCGCACAATCTCATCTGCACAGGAACGCGACGGAGCTCATCGCGGCGTTCTGGGAAAAGAAGAAGAAAAGGACGGCGGCCAAGAAGGCGGCTGCCTCACCCAAACGCCCGCGCAAGTCTGTCGCGGAGGATGACGCCTCGGACGCTGGGTCCATCTCGGTCGTCGCGAAGAAGCGCGGCAGGAAGTCGGTGAGCAAGGCGATCGACGTGGACGAGGAGGGCGACGACGTGAGGCCCGCGAAGAAGGCCAAGAAGAGCGTCGAGAAGCGGACGCCGGTGAGGGCCTTAGTGTCGGAGCCGCCCGAGGACGATGTTATTGGGAACATGTCCGAACACATGCACGCCCCGACCTGGGATCAGCTCATCAAGCAGATTGACACCGTCGAGCGCGTCGATAACAAGCTCTACGTGTACTTCACGCTGTGGGTTCTCGTCTGTTCGTCAGCCGTTCCCACAGTTAAATTTACTCTCCATGCAGCAAGGAAAATGGCGAACGCATCCGGGAGGAATCCGATATATGCGCCGACAAGTTCCCCAAGATGGTATGTATCTTGTTTCTCTTCCCCGCCATTCTCTTGTTGACACGCGCCCAGCTGATAAAGTTCTACGAGTCGAATCTTCGATGGAAAGAGGCCGACCAGTGACTCATCCTGTGCGCCGCGCTGAGGCCCAATCTCACCCATCTGTTTCTTGTGACGTGATAGCGGTTTTCGTGTACATACATGATGTTCGAGAGGAGATACCGGAGCCAATGCCTGTCTTCCTGGCGGTTGGTTGCCGCCAAGTTGTCGCCCACTCATCTATAGCCACCTACAAAACACAATAGCACAATATATTGATCCACTTCGCCGTCGTTGATTTCCCGATTGGAATTTGAGCAGTGGTGCAGCAGTATCCCCGCTGCACTGTGGCGTTTTCACCAGAGATGTACTGCTAGGATCTTCCTTGTTAACGTTCCTGCCTCAGATTGTATCACAGCAAGTATCACAAACATTTTATGTGGTAACATGACTACGATTATGTACACCGTGACGCTACGCTCTACCCAGTAGCGCAAAAAAGCTGATTGCATTCCCAATATCAATACTTATTATGGTGGCACGGAGCCTCAGGTCGCCGTCGTCACCGGGGAAAAAAGCGGCGATCGCGTGGCGCAAGTCGAAATTGCCCCCGCGGGTATATATATAATTTTCAAATATCGTGTATGTTTCAACGGTGATGGCGACGTCGCGTATGCCCATTAGAGCAGTACCAGCGGGTGCTCAGCGACGGGGAAACGTTACCTGCTACCCATGGGAAGCCATGGGAAAACGCGAGGGCTTTCGCGGCTGCGCCATGCTGATCATCAGCGATTCACGATTGGGCAAAAATTGCCCGAATAATATTCCACGACCAGCGTAGCCGACGCGCCGCTTGCGGGCAAACAGAATACGTACTCCTGTTAAGCGCGGAAGCACACTTTTGTCCGGACCTGCGCGCTAAGGACCTTACGGCATGTGAGGAAAAACAACCGAACTGGCAGCGACATAATTTGAGCGTCAGGAGTGCCGCGCACAGTTTAAAAATTTCAGCAGTCTAAATGGCTGACGTTGGGCTTGGATTGGCCCTGGAGAGCGCTGATGATGACATAACCTGAGGCTAGACTCCATTAGAAAATTCAGCAGCCTAAATGGCCGACGTTGGACAGACAGAACTTAAAAGGAGACGAGGAGAAACGATAGATTGACAAAGCCGACATGAGTATGGGACCCAGAAGAAAGCAAATAAGTTACTTGACAAAGTAGTAGTATACGATGAACATGACTCTCAGCAACACCGGCGCCGCCGAAACTGCTAGGTGCGGACCGCCGTCTGGCAGTTCATACCTGTATACGCCGGTGAGTATGCCCCGACGTCCAGCATGTTTGCACGCACCCCCAGGCCCCCGACCCAATCCATCTCCGACATCGAAATGGGAAGCGCTCTCACAGCTCGGCAGGCTCGGGCTCGAGCACGACCTTCCTGAGCGCCTCCTCCACCTGCTTCTTGCTCTTCCCGATCACGACCTGCGCCGCGTCGAAGTCTTCGTCCTTCGGCGTTCCGGGGACGGCGTCGACGGGCAGAATCGACACCTGCGGGTCCGCAGCATCGGCTTCGGTGGGCGGCGGTGGCGGTGGCGAGGCAGCGACGCCCGCGAACAGCGCGCCCGCCTGCTGCTTGAGTTTGGCGAGGCGCCCGACGTACCCCTGCACCATCTCCGCAATCTCCGCGTTCATCTTCTCGATCCGCGGCACGAACGGGTCGACGGGGGGCGACGTGTGTGTGCCCGCCTGGATCTCGGATGCCTCGGCCTGGAATTTCTCGCCGACTGGAATGTTTATTGAGCGTTAGCGGTTTGATAGACAGCGAAAGACGGAGCGTACTTCGCGCGAGGTCGTGGTAGACCTGCCAGTCCATCCACGTCACGTCCTCGAGCCACGACAGGTCGAGCCCGACGTCACCCTGCGCCTGGCTTGCCGCGTCCTTGACCTGCTGGATGATCGCCATGCCCTATCGAAGCGCACGGTGTAAGAGAAAAATGCGCAGACGCAGCCACGAACACCAAACCCACCTCATTGACCTCCTCCGCTTTCACATCGACATGGAACTGGTGCACCGCGCCTTGCGCCGCCTGTATCGCCTCCGTGAGCTTCTCTTCCACCTTCCCAACGACCTTCTCCCAGCGCTCCGTGCGCTCCACCGGATCCCCACCCTTGTTCACCTTCGCCTCCTTCCTCAAGTAGCCCTCCAGCCCCTTGAGCAGCTTGTCCGCCTCGCGGCCCAGCGCCGGTAGCACACCCCCCACCGCGCTCTGCGGGTTCTCGATCTGCGCCACCGCGCCCTTGCGGATCGCGACGAGCGCCTTGCGCAGCTGCTTATTCTTGTCCTTCACCATCACGCCGAGCGTCTCGCTTGAGCGCGCCATGCGCGCCATGAGGTCCGCGCGCTTCTCCGCCGTTTTGCGCTCCGCCGCCGCCGCGCGCTCCTCCGCCTCCTGCTGCTGCAGCCGCGCGCGCTCGATCGGCGTGAGGTCGTCGATCTCCTCCTCCTCCTCGGCGGGCGCCTGCTTGTCGACGAGCCCGAGCGCCGAGTAGAAGTCATCCATGTCCTCTTCGGCGTCGAGCTCTTCTGCAAACGCCTCTGCGAGTTCGGACTCCATGGCGTGTGCGGACTCGGCGGCGACGGAGGCCCCGGAGAGGAGCGTGTCGACGGGGCTCGCGGTGTCTGCGGAGAGCGTCGGCGTCGGCGCGGTCGTAGCGTCTGCGGCAGATGTCGCGTCCTCTGATGCGGTCGCAGATGTGACTTCCTCAGTTGCGGCGTCCTCAGCTGCGGCTACAGCGTCCGCGACAATCTCCACAACCACGGCCGACTCCGCGCCGTGCGCATACTCAGCCACGACCGACGCCGCAGAGAGCACCGTTTCGGCAGCAGGTGGGGTTGTTTCGGCAGAGGATGTGGTTTCGGCAGGCACGGAGACAGCAGAGGACGACGACGCGGACGGGGACGCTGTTTCAGCAGAAGGGGCAGCGACTACTTCGGCAGATGGGACAGCGACAGTCTCACCAGATGGGGCAGCGACCTTTTCGGCGGACGGTGTTTTTTCGGCATCCACGGCAGTAACAGATGAGGAAGACGACTGGAGCACAGTCGCCGCGACCTCCTCGGCAGGCGCCGCCGACGAGGATGACGACACAACCTCCACGGGTGTCATCACGGGCTCGACGACCGCCGTCGTCGGCTTTGCCGCCTTTGTCGGTTCCTCCGACGTAGCCTTGGTCGTCGCAGGCTCCTCGGGAACCTGCTCCGTGGCGCTCCCGACGGGCCCCGCGCCGCTAAGCTCGAGCACCTTCGCCCAGATGCGCACGACGTGCGGGTCGACGTACGCGCGCCTCACCTCGCCCGCCTTGACCGCCAACCGTGCGCCGGCAACACGCGCCTGCGCGCCGGCCGCGATCGCGTGCGGCTTCGCGAGCGTGTACGCGCGCACCGCGTGCGGCTTTGTGATGATGTACACACGCAGCGCCGCGGGGTGGACGTATTGCGCGTATGCTTGGTGCAGCGTGGCCGCGGTGTCGCTGAGCACGCGCTGGGCGGTGCGCAGGTGTGGCGCGGCCTTGTCGAGGTAGGGCCCGGCGTGCCTGCGCCACGGGGGGAGGACGCGCGCGCGCCACTGGGGGACGACGTAGAGGTTGTAGGAGGGGACGAGCGCACGGTCCCAGACGGCCCGCTTCGCGGCGGCGGCGTACGGGGCGGCGGTGCGCTCGAGGCGCTGCGCGTGCGCGACGTAGGGCGCGACGGCGGGGTGGGCGAGCGCTTTGTGTATGGGCGGGAGGACGTATGGCTCGAGGACGTGTGCACGGTACTGGGACAGGGAGCGGCAGAGCGGGTTGGCGAGGGCGTGGTCGTGCGGGCAGACGGAGAGCGCGTAGACGCCTAGGAAGAGAAGGGAGAGATACACAAGGTAGTCGAGGAGGCTGTTAGAGCGCTGGGGGAGATGTTATCGTCCGATGCATGCGAGACGGGACATAGCTTACTTTTGGTGTTTTCTTGTGGTGTCTGTTTTTATGCTTGGATTTTGACGGTGGTTTCTGTGAAGATGCGGCCTGGAAGAAGATGGTCAGCGGACAAAACAAGACGAGCCTTTACAAGAATCGACCGAGTCCGCGTCTCATGTCTGCCCGTTGGCAAACCACAGCGCCGGCGAAACATCGCATTCACCCAGCCAGAAAGCCCACATTTGGTGCTAAATTCACGCACATTCTTAGAAGCAGCCGTCTGGCTCTCGCCCGCGCCCCGCGACTCCGCTGCTGGCTCAGACTCGGCAGACAAAGAGGACTTGGCCTTGCCCGCGCGGGGGACGGGCGCGGTCGAGTTGGTGCGGGAGCCGGTGGGAACAGGAGCGACTGGCGTCCTGCGTGTTACGACCATGGCGAGTTGGAAGAGGTTAAGGAGTGTAAGGCAGTGGGTCAATAAAGTGTCAATAAATTACTCCAAATGACGTGGTCAAGTGTGTGGCTGTTTGCCATCGCCGTCTTTGCCTTTTGCCTGTCACTGGCCACCACTGGGCGCGCCAGATGGCTTTCAAGTCAATAATCTATTCTGTGGGTTTTCTGGATTTTTTTATATCAGGTCAAATTGCACGGAAGAGAAATCCTGTTTTGTTTGCGCTTGTGTGCGAGTGGCCTCCGCTACCCACTTGCTTCAACGGCAAGTTGGTTTCCAACGTTGTTCCTGCTTCTTAACGGACACACCATTCTTTTCCACTGCAATGAGCTGACTAGGATGGGCCGACGTTGTCGACGCACACCTTGCTTGAAAAACAAGCTCATAAAAACTAGGGCTCCGACCCATTCCCGTTTTCGACGGGTCGACGGCCCGTACGTTTTGATTTGTTGAAAGCAAAAACAAAACACTCTACAAGTTCATGAGGGTCAGCCAGAAGTAATGTTGAGGGGGGGGCTCCTACCATCAATCCAGCAACACGTACATCAAGCACGATTCAAACTAAACATACTAGGCCCTGAAGGCGCACCAGGACATGACCACGGGCTGTAAAATGGTACCTGGGTTCTGTACCCGTCCATATGCCCAAGATTTTCATACGGGTACGAGCGGGATGGTGGGTTCTGTAGACTTATCATATGTATTCTGCAAATATGTGAGTAATAAACTGTTTTTGGATTTTGAACGAGGAAGCAGTAGAAGGATAGGAAGGTGTCATGTAGGGGGTCTGATCGCTCGGTTATTACGTAATTGCTGAGTTTGAATTAACGTCGCGAACTCAGTTTCGTGAGGGACGCAGTATTTCATAGGATTTTGGTGCAGGCTGGATCGTAATGCTTGTGTACGATGTTCTGTCTCTTCTGAATTTCGACAAATGCCCTTGAATTCGTTGCAGAGAGACCTTGACTGGGTCATGTGATTGTTCGATAGCTTGCCTCAAAATAGATATAAAGTCGCTCAAAATGGATTTAAAAAAGCCAAAAGAACTCTAGAAGGCTATTAGAGTTGTTCTCCAAGGATTCCGCACCATTCAAAACTCGGGAGGCATAAATAAAGGCGCCAGGCATTTGGGGATTGAGATTCAAACTCAGTAATTACGTAATAACTGAGCACTCCCTGCGGTAACTAACAGACTTCAACAAACGAGGTACGAGTCTCTCTTGACAGACTCCCTCGCCCGTTCCTCGTTCTGAAGTCTGTTAGTTACCGCGGTCTGATTACCGTTAGCTCGCCTTATTATGTAGTGATGGGAGATGCTTGCGCAAACATTCAATATCCCGGACGCGTTCTACACGCGTTTTGACCTTTTTACTGTCTCTGAACCCGTTGTTTATGTTTTAAAGCCATTCATACGGAAGAATCATATTTTTTGAGATTTTTTTGGTCCCCCAGGACTACATATGGGTTACATCCACCAAATCGAGTACAGTGATGGGCTCTTGGTGATTTTCAGGCGTTGAACTTCGCCTCAGGTAGAACAAACTGGTCTGGAGTACTTTTTGTGACTTTGTGAGGTATATGACATCCGAAATTTGCCTCCGAGAATCTTCTGTCGTGGGCGGCGCGTCCAAGTCGCGTCGTTGAGGGTTCCACGTGACCAATTACACCTTTCTAAACGGGCGAGCTTACATAATAAGTGGACCTAATGGTTACGTGGGCGCGGTAACTACACCACCAACCAGCCTGAATTCGAATTTGAGAGACTGTATAAATGCTTTATACAGATTGTCGAGTAGTTCTTTACAAATACAAAAAATGAGCTTGAGTGAAGATTCAACGTCCAAAGGCCGGCGCGATGTCGTAACCAAACCTCAAGGCGATGTGGTTGATCGCATATCAAGGAGAGCCACCAGCGTGATGTCTCTCGGACATCCCACTGTATGGCCACGCAACGTCTGCCCATCTATGTTCGTGAAGTCTCTGCAACGGCCTCCTCTCCTCCTCTGCCGCTACCTTCTACCCGCAAAAGCTTCAAATCGCTGTCAGGCCTTTGACCCGATGATTTCACGATGAGTACGCCCCAGCTCATAATATTTAAGAACCTCTGTTGACTGTTTCCGTCCCAATCCTCGCAGAGACCACCCCACTCCACAACGGCACTCGGATGGCATCCCGTTACCCAACTCCTTCGCCCTCATCCCATGCCTCGAGCATGCTGCGTGCCGCTCTTAAGACGCCCACATCGAGCCCTTCGAATCCAGCGAGTGAACGTACCAGCTGTGATGACAACCCGACCACCACCACGGATTCCACCCCCCAGGCCCCTGTTTATCATTTATTTGGGCTTGACTTCCGCGCGAGCATTTCCTCGTCGACAACGGGATCCTCAAATGACGCCGAATCGGGTATCAGGAGCATACGGCGTCTTGTGCTACCCCCATTTCATTATGGAACACCTTTCAACCCACCTGTGAAGACTAGACTTGCAACCAGGTGCAAGGTGAGTAGCCGTGCTGTAGAGTCATATATTTACAAGGTTGCTCACACTTTCACAGGACGACATCTTCGGGCCTCACGCGCGACACAATTCAAGCAGACTACGAGAGTACATGCAACGGTGTGCTGACGCAGACCTTGCTGCACACGCGAGGTATCTTCGGACCACCGCATGGGTTAGGAAGCTGCGTAGGGATGTCGCGCAGGCAGAGATGTCGCACGAACCCCGTCAATGAGATTAGCAAGTACTATTATACTGTATTCAATATTCTACTCAATGCGGGCCCTCTTTTGAGGGCCGTCTTTACCCTGTACCTCCCCACTGCCCGATCCAGCCTGAAGGCCCGCCGCTGCGTTGTCCATCGTCTGTGGGTTTGCTGACTTCGCTCCTTTGTTTTTCTCCCTTGTCGCTGCGGCTTTCTCCTGGGTCGCGGCACGCTTCGCTTTTTGAGTCACAGTCAAGATGGCAGACAGTTCGTCGTGCCGTTGTCTGCGATCCGCGAAAAGCGGTCGGGGTGTCGTGAGCACGACAGGTAAATACTTTCGGAGAAGGCGAGCATTGTGGAATCCATGCAGGTTAATGATGAAGCGGGTGTCATCCTTGTGCACAATGGAGTGGATTATTGTATCTGACTGCTGACGCTCTTGCATTTGCCTGGTAACCCCACTAGCATCGCACTCGCTTGCACGGCAGTCGTGCTGCACATTGAAGGAGAACTGGATTGACTGGAAGTTTGTTAGTTAGAAGATAGTGTGCGAGCTTTGAAAGCTTACATCCGAAGGGACCACTATGCGGTGTGCCGCCGTATCCGGAAGGAGTATGGGCATGCGGTAATGCGGATGAAGGGCTTCACCGGGATCATACTTGGCCACGACGAGAATCCCTTGCGCCGACTTGCTGCCCTTGGGTAAAAGAATCTTTGAAAGACGCGCAATCATAGGGAACTGTGCAGGAAATTATTAGAAGACATTATTTCACGCAAAAATCACTTACGTCGTGCACTCGAAAAACGGCCCAAGAACCCACGGTACAGCAGTCACCCGACACCGATGCAACATTCGCGCCGTCGGTCCATGATGTTGCGGGGTCGAGGGCGATGGAAGCCGGGTTTGCCGCACCGGCGAGCATTGCCTGTTCGGCGGTCAGAGCTGTGAGCTTGCCCTGTTTCTTTTGTGCGACAGCTTTGATCTGCCCAGGGGTCCAGAATGGAGGTGGTGCCCAACCAAGGTGCCGCTGAATAATGGGAGTATTTCGGAGGATACGCCGGACATCTTTTCCTCCGCGTACCCATGCCAACTCGGACTCGTCAAACCAATATCCTCCACTCAGGATATGCTTCACGCGGTCTAGATCGGCAAACTTGGCTGCGATGTCGCGGCTGGGGGCCTGGTGATTACTGAGGACAGAACAGAGGCGGAAAATGGCATTGAAGCATTCAAAGACTTCAGTCGAAAAACGGACAGCTGGCCCTCGCCGACGGATGTCTTCTGGGATATGCTCAAGCACATGAAGCTTGAGTTTGATCAAAATTTTTGAAGGATCTATTGCGGCGAACGCATCAAGAATGTTGTCGATTAATATTTGAAGGTCTGCCTGCCAAAGGAAGTAAATTCCCGGAATGGTGCGCGAGCAAGAAAACACGATAGAGCGTACCAAATATTCCTCCAGATTGTCGATCACAGGCATCCAAAGAATGGGCCCAAGCTCGCCGAGAGCACGGAAAGGGCAAATTGGTCCGGTGTCACTAGGTCGTGTATATGGAATATCATAGTCTGCATCAGAGTCTTGAAGTGCTTGCCAATCAAGCCGTTGCGATACTGCATCATATATGCAGCCCGAATGGGGGGGACTCGGAGCCCGTCGAGGTTCGTCCCTTGCAGCCGAATAGTGAAGATATCCTGCTGCACTGCCGTCCAGTTATGATGAAGCTCATACCATGTATATTTTGCATGGCCAAGCAGGATTGTGTGAAGAATTTCTACGAGAGTGTCTTGGGACGGGTCAAAGACTGACAGAAAATCAATGGGGAACACGACGAAAATGCAAATAAAAACGCACATGGCAGATCTAACAAGGGGTTATATGGCTGATCAGTTTCTTTGGCCAGCCAGACGAGAAGTTCATTTGAAATTTCGTCTACGGAGCGACCAGGAGTAGATGCCTGCATCTCGCGAGATTTCAGGATGAGGATATCAATCCAGTGCTGGGCAATCTTGTCCTTTGTTCCCGTCGATGTTTGTAAAGCGTCGACATGAGAGGCAACTCCGTACGTCGCCAAGCTTAATTGGGACAGGACACAGCTGCGAATATCTTCGACATTTCGGGGCCGCCCGGCCTACGGTATTCATAATCAGAAATAAAATACAGAAACACGCCAACAGGCTCACCTGGTAAAAGGAATGGTAACCGTCCAGACACTCCTTCTCTTCATTTGTTCCACCAACAAGACAACGCCGACAGAAGTAATTGCCTTGATGGCCGATATGCGAAGCCTCTTCTGCTTGTTGTGGATTATCAGCGGGTCCATCTGGTACATTCAATCGAAAGCCGCATGGGCGCTGTGTCTCGGCATTATAGGTGCGCATCGGCTTCAGGTGTGTGGATCTAAAGTTCAAACAGGTTCAGAAGATGATATAATCCAGTAGCAATCCAGGCTTACTTGACTTGATCTACGACTACCTTCAATTGCTCCAAGGCTCCGGCGTGAGGAGACGTGGAAACGAAACGAACAAAATATTCTTGCTGCAAGAGTTGGCCAGGTAAATTCGCATTTGCGGTGTACACATTGAGATGTTTTTGATATTGTTTGCTCCTCGCGCCGGACACATCGTCTGCCCAAACCGGGACCCAAACAGTAAACAAATCTTCGCCGTTATCAATGGAACGAAACCGATTTGGAATTCTTTGGGCATATTCTTTGTACCGTTCTACACATTTGTTAGCTCACACAGTCTTCAAGCAATGAATGTACTACCATGGAAAACAATTGAATGACCTAACTGCCTCTCAAGGGCCTCTTGATTGAGGCATAAATCATCCAAAGGAATTCGTGTAATGTCCGGCACGACCGCGAGAACCTCAAAATTCTGGGGCTACACATTAGGCATTAGGCGGCCTGCAACAATACAATCGGAGGCTCACATTTCGTTCTACGACTCTGCAGTCAACATAGGTTTTACCTTTGGAAACGATCCAGAGGACAGGAATGATCCATCTTCCATCGGACAGCTCAGCAACCTCGTGTATATAATAACGAGCATGGCCAACAAGGATGGAGGGTGTGAGCTCATCGAGGGGTATGTTGTGCCATTTTCCCTCCTTAACTTGCCAGATTTCTGACACAGGGCCACCGTCAACGTCCTCCGGGTATTTCTGAATATGCAGTGCAACCTCTGGGTTTGCAAAATCCTGCTGAAGAGGTCAGTGGTCGAGTTGAGGGAAGGATTGAAGGCTGACCTTCGCGATCAGGTCCCGGATGTCATTGACGTAAAATAAATTTCCCAGACTAGACTTGTGCGCTTCACTTCTAACACCCGTCGTCTTCCGAATGTGCTTTTGCATGGCTCTAAATTTGTTGAAAGATGGGACATCCCGGGCTCCGCAAGCATCCATAATCCATAAAATCATCTTCAGTTGACTGGAGGAAAGTCGCAGACGCGGTAAATTGTCGAGTATATCTAAATAGCACATCTAACAGACCGGAATTCCTTGGTCAATTGTCCCTTTAATCTGAGGCAAATACTCACAGTTTTGTTGCCATATGGTGCATAGTCATGGTCGATCGGAACAGCCCCAAAATGTCTGTTGATTTCGTCTTCATCTTCACCGGTTGCACGGAGCATGTCTGCAAACACAACAATTAAAAAAAAGGCAAATCAAGGGCAGCAAATCAAGGTCCTTACCATTGTCCCGGATTTCTTGCGCAAGCCGCGGGATAGTTTCATCATCAGCACCTTCGAATTCTGCTTCTAGATGATGCAGCCGCATATTTTCTACCTCACGCGAAAGCGCCTCAGCGTTCTTGGCCAAGAAATCCTCCTGCTCCTTGATAGCATGCAGGTAATTGGTCTCTTCCATCATTATATCCCGAAAGTCGGCTGCACTGACACCATTTGTATCCTCGTCGAGTAGGATTGGTCGGAACTGAGCTCGGCGGCCAAGACCCAGGTCAGTTGGCAGTAATGGTGTATTCAGAGACGTGCTCGGCATGTTATAAAGATCATTGTATTGCTGGTGAGTAGCGGCCTGCTTTTTTGTGCTTCCGCAACCTGCTGGATTGCAAGGGAATGTGCAGGAGATTTTATGTGATTTGCCCAGGAGCTCCGATTGATCAAGGAAGGGAAATTTGCGCCCGATGAATTGTGACAGACAAGGCAGTAGACCTTGCCAGTGCCCTCCTCAACGACACAATCTGAGAAAATAGCATGGTTTGGTGAGTCCAATAAATTGAAAACTTGGGTTGCAGCAATCTTACTTGGCCCCAAGTCCTTCAGCTTTGCCCCTTTCTTTGCCATGAGTGAGTTTCCAGATGAGATCGACACGCGCAAGTCACAGTCAGGTGTTTGGGTGACCTTTAAAAGTTGAGTTCGCAATTTCGGAGCTTCAAATCCCTTGCTCTCGACTTTCATCATGATTGGCACCCCAGTACTGAATGCTGCCCAAATGGTACAAGCCCAAGCACTCCGTGATCGCCTCACTCAAGAGATGGCCGTGCGCAACCAAAACAATCCAGATGACGCGTCGAACGCGTCGGGTCTCGATGGTTCCTCGCCTGAGGACCCGTTGACGGGCACGGTACGCTCGCGTGACGATGCCGACGACGATGAGTTTCCAGGTCGTCTGGCCGACCCCACTGCGCCCTATAATCTTGAAGAAGGACGCGCTTTTAAACGCCACAAGAACTTGAGTGGCCAATCGGACAACGATGCCGAGATCTTTTTGAAGGCGCGTCTTCTATCTTCTGTCTCCATTAGACTTCCTGATAACCATTCTAGACGAGTAACCCGATGCGCCACTTGTACCAGATCCATATCGTGGGCCTCCAGTGCCGTGATATGTTGCACATCATCAAGGCAGATGGTGACAAGAAGTTCAAGCTGACAGATATTACAATGGTAAGGAATTAATTAATTATATGCAACAACGTGTTCTTTCCTGAGTCTAGAAAACTGCCCAAGACTACGCTCACTGTGCTGTGCTGTCTCCAAGCGCGAAGAATTACCGCAATATCAAAGAGCAGCCCACGATTGCTGCTGTAATTGTGGTAAGTGTATTCCCAGTTTGTATTAGTGCATGTTCTTCATATATCCTCTCAGGGTGTTATGCGCGCGCTCGGCATATCCGATCTTCCTCCCGCGATGGAGACTGGCCGTGTCAGGTCCTGCTCAAGTTTTTGAGTAAGGCCTTGACTGCAAAGCGCTACCTTATCAAATCCCAGGTTTGTGCTTTTGTGACCAGTGGTCCCATTCTAATTCTTGTCTTAGATTGTTTCGTCACTCAAAGACAAGGTGGATATTGCGACGTTGACACGCGCTTGTATTGGTACATCCCCGGCCGCGCCCACTGCCGCTGTCTATCAACGCATCGCACTTCTTGTAAGCATCACAGATCATTGTCAATATTCTTATTCTCATCATTTTTCAGCGCAGTATAGCCCTCGAGCTTAACAAGACGGGGAGTTCGACCCCCGATGGCGGGGATGAATCAAAAGACGAATCCAAGGACAAATTTTGGCCGGAGGTTGACAGCCAACTTGCGGTATACTACCAAGTTATGGGTCCTGCAGAAAGACAAGTGTAAGCCATCTTATGCTCTCTCAAGGCCGGATACAACTGAAGGACCTCCAAGGATGTATGAGGTGACCTACCGCGAAGATCTCGCCACTTACGGCGAGCCCGACAACACAATCCCGCTCACTTTGATGCAAGATGTCGAGGGGTGGCTCACAACTTTGAACAAGGCCATGGAAAAATAGAATAGCACATACCAGGAGCTCCTAGGGTACCCTGAGTATCATACTAATTTTTACATTACCCACACTCGCCTGTAAATAGTTTATATATCTCAAAAGTTGCGTACACGACACAAACACAAACAACGCGTCTCGCGTCAAAGGCCGCGTTGAAACTCTGATTTGGCATGTCTGCCGAACATAGCGAACTTCTCAGATAAAGCGGGTAGGGCCGACGAGCGGCAAGGCCCGCTACCAAGATCTCCAAGTGGCGTCATTAAAAATCGAAGTGGACTGCTCAAATAAGTATGTACAGTAACGAGTTTATCAAACATGGCCAAATGCAATTTGCGCAATCTGCGCAATTTGCGCAATTTGCACACGCTGACTAATATTATCGCCCCTTTGGGCTTCCTTCGGGTTTCCCCGATGATCTAGTATGTGACATGCGTGATACTCAAGGGTGACTTTGGCAGTAGGCGGTCGGCATCGCGGCAAAAGACAACAAATATGAACACACATCAAGGTCTTTCGAAAATCGGTTTAGGAGGCGGGGATGGAAGCGTACACGACACTGGTATGGTTGGAGTCGCATAGCCGGAGCTGCTGACTGAATTACACCTTTTTCTTCGTCTCGGAGTTCCAGGTAGACTGTGTTGAGCTCGGCAACGATCCGACTGATCGGACGGACTTCGAGAAAGACACACAATGAATGACAAATGCCTCATTTTTTGGCGGAGGCTTAAAGCGCTTACGCAAAAAGAGCTGACCAAAATGTGATCCTCTGCCAATCGTGAAAATAGGGCGCTATAAGACCCTTACCTAAAGGTAGCGGGAATATTTCAATTCAAATATTAAAACCCCCGTAAATTTTCTTGGCACTTCTGCAATCTCCCCCGGCCGCTATTGGACGGTGAACATCGAGAGCCGGTTAATGATGGTAGGTGGCTGTGAAGCGAAGCCTTTGACAAACTCGACCATACCATCAAAACGAACCATCTTGTCCTTTCCCCCCCACCATCGTCTTCTCACATTCTGGCTTCCGCTGCCAAGATTCCTATCCCTGCTTGTTAAATCCACTCCCAACTCCTAACAACTGAATTTTGCGAATAAATAGTGCACCGATGGTCGGCAGTGGACACATGCAAACATCATTGCCGTTGGACACCTTTCATTGCATTGGAGTCGCCGGGATGTCACACTCGAGGTGAGCAATGTCCCGTGGCTCCCATTGCTCATGTCCGTGTCTTTCATTGGTTTCCTCCCTTCCAGATGTCAATTGGATGGTCTGAGGGCAACGGGATGTCGACGTCGTCGAAAGACACGAGAGGTATGTCTTTTTGTGCCAATTGGTCTTCTCTATTAACACTAAACCTGAAGGCAGTTTATAGTGCATGGCCGTTGTGTGGTACATGTCAGTCCATCTGCCATTACCTGGTAATCTGCTAACCAGTTATTTATTCACAGGACTGTCCCTCGGAGCAGCCAGCGTAGGCCCTGGAACCAAGCTATCTAGCTTACCACTACCTGGTAAGTTTCCAATAGGATTGCGCCGCACATAATCACTGACAATGGCTTTGTTTAGTGTCCCACTCTCTCCTTTGCCCCTGCGCCGTTGTAATGACTTTCACGGTACGCTATAGCCATCACCTGAAGGCTAACAACTGCTGATTTCGCTATACACTTAGCAGGGCCATTTTATCGATCCAGGCCTCTGGTGAGTATCCGTACTATATGATGGTGTTCATCTGGCTAATGCATATTTTTTAGACCTTCTTTAGTTGCTGCGCGTGCTGTCTCGATGCGCGACTTGTGTTCTTCGCCGAGTACAAAGTCCCCAAATACGGGTAAAGGTGCATTTTCCGTTCTCCCGTCCCCTTTGCTTGACTCCCTTTCTTCTCTCCCATCCCTCCGTTTTCCACACTGTTAACGCCAACTTTACCCGCAGACTCCGCTCCCACAACGCGCACACACGTGGCTATATCTTCGAAACCGGACGAACGAGGAGGGCGTGGATGGGCGGCATTTGTACAGCTGTATTATTTATGAACTGAATATATATTTTATTTGCTATCTTTCCTGAGCATTGACCACGACATCGATTGAAGAGGAATGCAGTGTATTGAAAGGATGGCTGAGAATATCCCGAGGTTGTTGTACCATACATATGTAAAAGGCTGGCTCAAAGGTCTGTTGGACATCTGGCAATAGCTCTGTGAGACATCCGTCCGATGATCAGCAGGAGCTACGTCTCAAAAAACGATCTGGTAATTTGCGACTAGGACATCACACGGACATCACACGATGTCCGTCTGATGCACCGGCTGTGTCACCTGGTGATCAACCACGAAATCTCCTTCAAACAACGCGGCAGTTTGGTGGTGTACGACTTGGTCTACGAGAGACTACATGTAGGTCGGTAACGGGACCAGAGGGCCGTTCGCGAGCACACGGAGCCGGCCACTTCCTGTCCACTACACAACCATCGCTGAGCCCCTACATAGCCCTATGTAGTACTGGGTCACTAAGTAGCACTATGCAGTACTGGGTCACTAAGTAGCACTATGTTGTGCCGGGCTACTATGTAGCACTACGGTAGCACTACATAGTTTGGCAGTTACTACAGCTACTACGGGCACCACACCCAAAATCAGGTTTTGCTGATGCCATCCTATTGCAGCTACCCAAAACAATGCGCAAATATAGATCTCTGATTATTGCACGATTTAAATCACACTGGAACACAACTTCCTGATGGAGGAGAAGCAAAATGAACTGCTTTGACCGAAGGTTCTCACGCAATCCACGTGAATTATTTCCTTATCTGGTTTCCCTTCTAGCCCCATCAGTTCTCACCGTCCCCATCTTTCCTGTTCACGTCAACTAACGTTAACCGCTTCATCGCTGACACTGCCTGGGGCACGAGGCTCTGAGCCTGCATGCGGTAAGCCCGCTGTCCAGCGCCAGGTATGTGTTTAGGCGCTACGTATAAACTTTGCGACCACGCTCATGAGCATGCGGTGACTCGGAGTTTACAGAACGGCGGCGTGAACCTGAGCTGCTACCGCTGCGGTGAGTGCGGACGTCGAGGTCGCGGTATGCGTATACCCATACCCCGATCACGGACAGAAATCCATCCCGCGGAGCATTGAGAGATCCAGCATGGCGTCCATGGCATCGACAGGGGAATCGTCATCGCCGATCTACAGCGCGCTGAACATCCCGACGGTGACCACGCGTCCGTCCCCCTCGTGTCTGCAGTGGTCCGGCGATGGGCAGGTCTTCTTCCTTACGAAAGGCTCCGTTTATATCCTGGTGCGTCACACCACTACAAAGTTTCTTCTCAGCGTATCATATCACGCAAAGTTCATTATATCACGACTGACGGCATGTGCAGACGCCCGACCGGGGCATCCACTCGACGACGGCGCACCTTGCCGCGGACGGCGCGCACGTTAAGTGGTTCACCACAATGATTGATTTTAACCCGCGGGACATACACAATTGGCCAGCGGACTCGCAAGGTGTGGTTTGCATCACCGTGCCGACCATCTATTGTACTTCCATAAATCTCTATTCAGAATGGGGCGCGGTGTCCTTGGGCTCCATGGACGTCGGCCTGCGTGCCATCTCCTGCTCGCCTAGCAACCTGACGGAGACCGGCGGGTGCGTTGCGTTTTGCACGGATTCCTGTATTTGCAAGTGTTAATCCGTGTTGTTTCTGTCTCTGTTTTTGGAAATGCAGATGCATCGCGGCGGTCCTCACCACCAACATGGACCTCTCGCTCTGGCGCACCGCCAAAAACGGCATCAAAGGCGAGTGGGTCAAGGTCTGTCTAATTTTAATCCCACTCCAAAGGCCCTTGATTGTCGTCGGTGATCCTGATATCGTTTCGCGCGCAGCTGTGCGAGGCAACACCGCAAATCGTCGCGGCCGCGTGCGCGTCGCATACGACGGCGGCCCAGCAAACGCTTCGAGCACAGATGACGTGTATGTAATATTCTCCGCGCGGCACGACAGCTTATTTTGGCGATACTCAGGTATTCTTTGGTCGGGCCAAGCTGACTTCGCCACGGTCGGGCCCGTGCCGTGCGTCGACAGCTCGCTGCTCGTAACGGGGACGCGTGCGGGGACCTTGATGTTTTTCCGGTCAAATATGCTTAATTATAACCCATCAGCCTGCCAACGATGATGATAGGTTTAGAAGTTCGACGCTGGAACATGTGGCCACCCTGGAAGTCAGCGAAAAGTGGATAACACATCTTGCGCTCTCCCCGTGGACCGTTGTTGAGCAGGGCAAATGTGATGCTTGTGCGACCGTGCGGTCTTTTACTAATATTTTTTCGGGTGTGCAGGTGAAATTTTCTTGGCTTACGGCGCCGCGGATGGCTCGGTTGGGCTGGTAAAGGTCGTCCAGGTCCTCCGCTCCACTTCACCTCCTTCCGCATTTTGCCCCGAGTATGATCTCGCAGCGCGTTTTGAAAAATTTGACAAAAGCGTATTTGAGTCTGATAACAGCGGCATAACCGCACTGTCTTGGATTTTGCCCGTGAGACTAGATACCAAGTCCGCCAGCCGCCAGCTAACGGACGTCAGATGGTTCTGGTGCGGACAACCCCGGGAATCGTCTCTCTGTGGTCTACGGAGTCGTCTGCCCTGGGCTGGGCCGGCCGTCGTTCGATCTTGCTTTCTACACAGAACTGTTCTCTCGGCTCCTCATCACTCCAACCGGTCTCGGGTCTCCACTACGCGAAAGCCGAAGATGTCTTGCTTGTCTCCCTTTTCGACGGCTCTATCCATGCCATCCGCTGTGTGACGACAGATCCCCGACTGGCGCAGAGCCAGGATAGTATTTGCAGTCAGACACTTTCCACCGTCGCGCGTTCCACGTTTGTGCGGACCGAGAAGGAGAGAGTCACCAAACAGGTCATGAACCGACTCAGCGGCATGATACAGTATGACGGGCCCGTCGTTGTATGGGTCCAAGAGTAAGTCGTGACCGACACCTGAACCACTCTGCCTGGATTAATCGGCCTTGTCCGCCAAGGTCTGCACAACCGTTTGATTTCAACTACAAATACGATACGCTGCATGAGAGCACTTTCATAGGAAAGCGCAGCTCCCTACTGTAAGACCCGACATGTGAATTGATGGGGCAGTCACACAGCTGCGCGGTTATGGAACCATTCGACTCACGACGCGTTTCTCGATGAGCTGCGCGATGTCTTGAACACCGCCAAAGCATGTGCGCGGCCTTTATTTTTTCCCTTGGGTCGTTATAGTGATCGCTGCGAGCGTAGCGTCCGGAAACACACCTTTTCACATCCTCCGGCCTATTTTCCTGCGTCTCCCGGATGTCCTGGAGTTGCATCTCCGCATCTTGGGATTATTGCTAATCGACATCGACCGGTGTCCCCCGAGCCCTGTTTTGCCGCCCTGGGTGGACGGTGCTGGCCCGCGATTACGACTGGCGCTCCGGAACAGCCTGAAGCGACATCTTTTCGGATGCAACGTCTTGCTTGCCCTGCGGCTAAGGCTTTATGTGGCTGATTTCTGTAGAGCAAGTCCCCCTTTCGAACTTTTGGTCTGGTTCTTGTTCAAACGCCGCTTTCCAGCGACACACAACCGACCCCATGCAACGAGATGAATTCGGCGAGGTTGCCCATCGTCTTCTTAGAGCCATTTCATGTCTCATCTTACAGATACTGTGCCGGCACTTATCTGCTGTTGTAACATGTCTCCAAGGTAATATTAATTATTTACGCCAGCCGCTGGCGATATGCGTCTGACACGGCGCTGAGCAGAAGACGACATTCCCTTTGTTATACGTATAGCTTTGCAATCTTCGTTGCCTGGTGCACCCCCCGAGATCCGCTCTCAGGCTGAATCCCTCATGGACGCTGTCTGTTCTACGCAACCTTTCATCTCGAGAGAAATTGCTGTCCAGCAAGCAATGGAGGAACAGTGTCCCGCGTGTGGTCTCTCTGTATGTCTTGGCGGCGAAAGCGAGGCGTCCTGTGCAAACGGCCATACTTGGGGTGGGTCCAGGCCTCTCGTATATTCCGCAGAAGCCCTGAATTAAACCATGCATCATGCCTCAGGTCGGTGTTCCGTGACATCGTTCGTCCTGTCCACGCCTATGCTGCGAACGTGTATGGGCTGCAGCCGCAAAGCTTTCCTGCCGCTGTCCTGCCGGAGCAACCCTGCCTCCAGCTGGCTTCCCAAGCCGGCGCAAAGCTGGGTGGTGGAAGAGTTTCTCGAGGCAGCTTCTCGGTGTTTGTTCTGCGGGAACAATTTCGTGTCTTTCTTGTAGGATTGTTCACCTGGTCCGCAAGATTTCGCTTGCAGAGTTCGTCGATTTTTTGCTGCATTGTTTTGCTTGTGACACGTGTATAATCCTTGTCCTGGGCTCCGCCCACCAATCCCCGAGTGTACAGATCGAAAATTGCATTCGTTCCGGCGGAATTAAACTCAATTCTACTGGTGGCGCTCGACACGAGCACCCAGACCGGTCAGTTAATTTTCTCAACGCATTAGGGATCATCAGCGTCGTCTTGCGATGCCAAGGCGATATTAATGCCCCATAAATTTGCGCGGCCATCATTCCGGTTCAAGGGAGGGCCTGACTTGAAGGCTGGAACTGCGATCATCACGGGTGGGATATCTCTGTTCAGCTTCTCATGCTTAACTTCGATGGATTGGCCACTAATTATAACTGTAGGCCGCTAGACCGCTGAACAAGCTCAACATAGCTTTGACCAAACACTGGACAAAGGCAATCATCTAATTCAGATTCATACCCGAACGACGTCACACGTGGGCGCGCCGGCACCTGCCGCATCGACGGCAACGACTCAAGGATATCCCGGATGATTCAGGATACAATTGGACGGTGCAAGCGGGATAAGTTGGACCCCCCGCACCTTGACATTGACTAATGTTGGGCCAACAATACGCCGTGGGTCATCATCTTAAAGCGTGGATACCATCCTGAGACCTCCACCGCTTTCCTTTGTGCCACCACCCCAATCAAAGAACGATGGACAGCCGAATTTCTACCGCCCCACATCATGACCGGTCTGAGCCTGTGTTTTTCCCAGAGGGTCTCGATGTGAAGTCATTGGAAGAGATCAATGAGCCAAGTCTCGATCCCAGATCAAGTATCTCCAGTGACTCCCGGCCAGACGTGGAAGAGTTGGATACTGGTTTAGCACAACAACTCAGCGACTTCGTGCACCACAGAGAACCTCGCCGGCGGGCGGACTCAGAAAAATCTCGACAAATAGAGGAACCTCTATATGTGGGCTTTCATACTACGTGTCGCGGTTCCAAAAATTCAAGATTTTCTGACGAATTTATGTAATTAGGTTGATTTTGAGGAAGGGGACGCGCGAAATCCCATCTGTTTTCCCAGATCTAAAAAATGGTCCATCACCGCACTAGCCTGTTTCTCCACGCTGATTGCTTGTAAATATCGTTCAAGCATTGACATCCGTCCGGGACGATACTTACACTCAATTTAGCCTCCACTGCATCCGCATATAACCTGGGCTTCACGTCCATGATGGTGATCTTCCAAACCTCTCTCATTGATACGCAATTGACATGCAATACAGAGGGATCTCAATTGCACAAACTTCCAAGCTACTGTCGGATTGAGTGTTTACACACTGGGTTTCGGCATTGTTCCTCTGGTTACCTCGAGTTTCAGCGAGGAGTTTGGACGGCAACCTCTTTACGTAGGCTCTGCCATCGGCTTTACATGCATGTATCTACTGATAGCCTTGTGAGTTGATTCATTTTGTTATATTACCCACGTTCTCATTTTATTGCAGATCAAAAAATATTCAAACGGTGATTATCGCAAGATTCCTTCAAGGCGCCTTTGGGTCGACATGGGCCACTATGGTCAGTACAAAATATGCATTTCTGCATAAAGCACGGTACTCAATCTCTCTGGCAGGTAGGTGGAACGATAGCAGGTGCGGCGCTTCCGCTCGCAGCAAAATTTGATCTCATTTGCTTTCAACTGTAGACCTTTGGACACCTCGAGAGTCAGTAGAAACTCCAAACCACCTCTTTTGTATTCACCGAGCTTGTGCAACAGGCGAGGACTCCCAATGGCCATATTTTCTGTTGCTGCTTTAGGAGGGACCGGATTAGGCCCTGTCGCAGCCGGTTGGATCGAAATGAACCCGAAACTTGAATGGCGATGGATACAATGGATACAAATGATGTACGTTTAAATTGCTAACGGAGTTACAACCACGCTTATACGTTTTCTGTATAGAATCTGCGGCGCCTATTCCATTTTGGTTCCAATGATCATGAGAGAAACTAGATCGTCTATCTTGCTTACTCGTCTGGCAAAAAAGATCCGCAAAGAAACTGGAGACCACCGTTATCGTGCCAGAATTGAGGACGAAAGAGCGAGTCTGAGCACCGTGATTTTCATTTCGTGTACTCGGCCGATCCGTAGGTACCTTTTCGATCGAAAGACCTATAGACTGACATGATCCTAGATCTCCTTTTGACAGAACCTGTTGTGTCGAGCTTTAGTGTCAGTAGTCAATTTTTTTTCTGCCTCTCGTGTCCGCTTAGAAAACGGCAGCTTTGGATCGGTTTCCTGTGGGGAGTCATGTTTTGCATGATTGAGTAAGGTTCAAGCTCATTTTCCTTTCATTAGTACCTGAATTTTCGGCCGATGTTCAGATCTATACCCGGGTTGTTCCAGGACTTACATCATTTCAACACTGGTCAAAAGGGAACGGCATTTGCTGCGATTGCGTGGGTATCTTATTTTCAGTGCCGAAGTTCAATCTCTTATTTTTTTCCCCGTTGACAGCGTCGGAACTGCGCTCGGTTTCGCGTCTAATTTTTACCAAGAGCATCTATACCAGTGCGTTTCGAAACATTACAAAACATTCGTCGAGTTATCTGTCTCTCCAGCAAACACTTCGCCCGCCGTGGTCCTGAGGCTCGCTTAATCTTAGCCTGTGCTGCTGCTGTCATGCTACCTGTCAGTATGTTCATCTATGCATGGTGTTCTTTCCCATCTGTGCCTTGGATTGCACTCGTAATTGCCATCACCGTGAGTTTTTGACATTCTCGGACAATCCTTTTGCTGAGTTAGTTCGTTTCAACAGGTATACGTCTGGGCAACATTCATCGTCTACCTCGCTGTCTTCAGTTACCTGGCTGATTGGTATGTTCTGAACATCCGTCCTTCCTTCGTTTGTGACTGGGTCGCAGCTACGGTCCTTTCGCATCGTCTGCGTTAGCCGGACAAAGTCTCTGCAGTGAGACATCTTCCGCATCTCGTGCTCAACTGCCTGTCTGACGTTGAACCAGGAAATATTATGGCTACGGTTTTCCCTCTGTTCACCCAGCAGATGTTCGCAGCTCTGGGATACAACTGGGCGAACACGATGTTCGCCCTCGTTGCAAGTGTAATGGTCCCCATCCCTTTCGTGTTATTTTTCTATGGTCCTGCGATACGGCTGCGCAGCAAGTTCTCACGCATGGTCGTGGAGGGACAAAAGTGATAATGAACAGTTGGAATTGTTCACTACGATCTTAGACGACCTTGTAGATGACGCTGTACCCACCAATAGACACATGTACGGGATCTCAATCAATATCTTCTCACGAACACCGACTGCCTCGTTACATGTCTGAGACTTGGTGCAGAAGTTCCATTTCTCATGCATACAGTACAAGGTCTTACGCGACCAGGACCTGTAGCCTCAAGAAGTCCGGCGTACCGAGACCGGTGACCTATTATTCAGAAGCGATCAGCGAGAAACAATGTGCATGGGGAAATGCACCGACCGGATCCCAGCCTTTGCCTGCCGTAAACCCACTACCAATTCATGAATCTTTAGAATTACCTTCAATTTCAGGAAGGAATCACTTACGTCGTTGAGCAACCTGGATTCGACCTGATTCTCCTTCAGTCTCAGTCCAAGAGACGAAAACAAGTGCCGCTTACCCAGATACAATATCGTTGAAACCTGAGGCAGCTGTGGAGTATAATAGGGGGTTCAAGAACCCGAGGGCCGGTTTCCCGCTTGCGATGCGGAAGTCGTTTAAGAGGGATACTATTCCCCCAACAGTCTGACGTGTATACGGTTCGTTGAAGATTATAATTATCTGAGAAAGCGGGTAAACGCACGGGTGAGCTAGCGCTAGTCCCTGCCACCGATCTAAGGATAGTCAGTCGTGTTTGGATAGACTTCAAAAGTGGAAGGATGGCACTGACGAGGTCCTGCCACCGATGACGACCTGGAAGCCTTGCGCAGCAGCGGAAACATCCGGATACGCCCGTCCGCTCGCATTGAAGAGACCAGCAAACTTCGTCCCCAGGCCGGAAACGAAGCTCGTCACGGTAGCATTCTGATAAGAAGGGTGGCAAAGTATCTAAATACGGCAAATCAAGTTGAATGCGTCGGCAGGATGGAGGTAGTTACCTCGAAAAGCCGCCGCCAGAGAAGCTGACAGCTACTTCAGGGTTGACCCTGGTGGTTCCACCAACAGCGGTCACGAAGGGGCAGCTAAATAAGCAATGCTGTGAGCGGAAACCTAAAATTACGGAGGAGTCTTAACCTGGCGGGGAATGCCGGCTGGAATATCTTCCTGCTAGTCCCATCGTTAGTCAGGCAATCGCCTCCTCCCACTCTGATTTTCCGCAAACAAGTTAGATGGGTATATACGAATATATCGCTGGCTTACCCCGCGTCGCCGCTGGAGAACATAATGGAGCTTCCACGAGCACCAAGCTGCGCGAACAGATTGCTGCTCCAATGTCAATATTTCCACCAATACCTGAAGAGCACAACGTACCAGACGCTGATGGCATAATCCTGGGGGACCTTGGGGAGTTAAAATAAGAATATCTGCTGCCCTCAGTTGGAGTGGAATCGCTACCGTTTGCTCGTCATCGCCATAGCTCGTTGTCTTTGTAGTCGTGAGTCGCCTTGGACGCCGGAACATCGGGATGCACGTACAAAGGTCTGAGGAATCGTCGTCTGGTTGAGGATGAAGTTCAGCCAGTCCAAGTATGGTTCGTTGGTGTTCGTCGTGGTCTGCGAGTCTTTGACAAAAGGAGGTGAGCCCCCGGTGCTTTGTCACTATTAGACCCCACTGAGACGATTTTTGGTAGAACACGGAATACCTATAATAGATGTTGGGAGTCGGGAACGAAATGGCCTCGGTGTACTCTGGAAGCATATTTGAGCAAACCGTAGTTCAGGCAAAGAGAATGCGTACGAATGTCGAGGTTGGCCTGACGGTGTCGATTAAAAAAGAAACAAACTCAAGAAAAGCAGTTCAATCACCTCCACACCAGGATCCGATTGGGTGTTCAGACCGCCGTTAACTTGCACGTGAGTAAACGTCCCACCGACAGCATCTGTTCTTAAGGCTCTGAAGAACGTCTGCAGATCTGCATCATTCGCGAATTCCTGCACCACAATCAGGACTATTGGCGTAAAAAATCGCGTGCGCGCTGACCTCGAGATACCCTGCAACGCCGAGTTTGTTGACTGAGGTCGCCTGCGGCACATAAGCCGTGGTATTGTACATGGCCCGAAGACAGGCTGGCGTCACTGTAGTTCCACAGCTGGCAGGGACAGCAAGCGGCGAGATCTCGGCGGCGAATGAATCACTGTCGAGCAGGGAGATGATCTGAGGTTGCAAGAAGCTTGTTGCACGCATACTGCGCATGGTGCCGAAGTAAGTGGTCGGAGTAACGACGTCTACGTGAGAGTGGAGCTCCCGGGGCAGGGAATACTCCATCGTCCTCAAAACATAGGAGTCAGAGGCAGCATGGTAGTATACACCATATTTGGTGTTCAACATGCGTTCTGCTTGCGATACCGTGACGCGGATGGTGATCCATTCGCCCGCTGCAGATCGGAAAAGAGCGTCAGCAGGATTGACACCATGATGTTGGAGCCAGGATTCAACGGCCTCGACAGAGTCTGGGTGGGGAGCCACCAGAGCGTCGACTTCCTCCTTAGACAAATGCTGGCCATACCTGGACGCGGTTGAGAAATGAATTCGACGCGAAATATCTAGTGCACATACGTCTCATGGGCTGGGTCACTGACTTCATATAGAGAAGTTATCAGTTCCTCGAGTTTATTCTGTTTGAGGCCGATGCGCATGTCCAGAGAGGCATCTTCAGCCGGGGTGGAATGAAATTCCCAGCCGCGAGGAACCTCGATCCATGAATGCTTCAAAGAGACATCGTCCCACCGTTTGCTCGCAAGGGGCTTGGCAACGCTAAGTTGGACAACCCCGAGAACGAAAGCTGACAGCCACAACATCGTCGGAGGAGAGTGGGGACAGACGACAGGGTGCAGGGGAACCCAGATATAAGGTATATTTACACAATCACGTTGTTATCATCGAGCATGCGCTCTGAGCCAGAGGCACACGAGAGGTCGAAATAGAAGGCATGATGATCCAATGAATGGTCGAAGAAGGCCATTGAACGTATGGAAGATGAATGTTGCCACACAACCGGATATAGAGTTGTCCTCTGAGAGAAGTTTCGATACAATAAGCGTTGACATAGAGCAAGCCAACATATTGCAAGTGGCCACATGTACCATATGATACGGCTGGCAATCTTCAGCTTGTCGTTGTTTGGCTCGGGTCGCTCACTCCAAGACCACTTGGCATTGTCTCGGTTGAACCCTCCGTTATAACTTCTGATAAGTAGCGCTGTGCCAACTTGACGGCTGAGAAGGAGGAACCTGATATAGTCGCAATCTTGCTTGACATCTCCGAGTCTCCATTTCCCACTGGGCCACTGGCGGCAAGGCATCACACTGGCAGAGCCGGAGCATGCGCACAGATAGGCTTGAGTTGGTGCTTGGCAGCGACCCATCTCGCGGTACTTACTGCCACTGATCTTGGCAGTGCTCAAGGAAGAATATTGCGGCTCAGGCCTCAGGTTTGCTTCTGGTATCCCTTCGTACAGCAAAGTGCGCCAAATTCCTGGGCCTTTCTCTACTCAATCCATTGTTTAGGTCCTATCTTATTCTGCTACTAATGACTCCGGCGGCGCTCTCAGTGATAAAGTTCAGCTTCAATTGAGTTTGAATTTAACGGTCGACTGAGATCGCTGGGCTAGCGCTATTCCAAAGTTGATATCCTGGGACTCGTATGCTACAGTGTCATTGCAGCCAAAGCGGAACTCCCATCGCCGCGTGCGATGCATTTCATGTTTTTTCTCTCTCTACATGCCGAGGATTTTCATTGTTCCTGGCATACCCGTGTCTCGGAACACTCAAGGAACCCCGTCCATCTCACAACTCCGAGTTTTCCTTCTATCGCCATCGACAAAGGCTCATGTGCTATGACATATGTCGACCTCATCTTGAAAAAACAAAGGTTCGGGAATCGAATCGAAGCGAGAAAGCCTTCCTAATTGGGCCATCAACGCCTTAACCAGCCCACCACATGGCACTTGAAAAACAACGGAAATTTTGTCGTAAGGCGGACAATGTTACACGGCAGTGACCGGGGGCCTACTTAGATTTGCCCTTCCCATGGATGGCCTCGGAGCCGGTTGGAATTTCAGCAGAGACTTGATGGTCTTGACCGCGCAGAAAAATAGTGCCAGTGACTCAGGCTGACGTACCGCCATTTGGCGAAAAAAAGGTACGTGGACGGAGACGGATCAGAGAGGGGTGTACACGGATGATTAGGTCCAGATGCTCCAAATATTGAAACCGGCGTCGCACGCTCGAGTCGTGTCTGTTACTCCGCAGTCCGGACAGAAACTCGCACCAACATATATTTCGTGGGATTGATGGCAATGCAGTTGAATAGCCAGTGACCGGAGCTAACTCTAGCCATTGCTTGATCACAAATAGTAGAGGCTCATTGCTATGCCACCACCCGATTTGGACATAGCACTGACCACGTGAAGGCGGTGGTACGTACACAATGAATGTGGATATCTCCTTGGAACAGCATTGACTGTTCCACCAAAAACCCAAGTAAGTATGTTCCGGGTCTAGAACTCCATCTTCGGTGCCATAATCCCAACGGCGACGTGTCATGAACGGGCTGCTCGCCGCGTGGCCCCAGGTAACAGCAGATGACGGAGAGCGAGGTGTCGCAACTCGATCACTTTCTGTCAAGTACATCCGCTGAATCGGGGAATTGACCGGCGTACTAGTAGGAATAGAGTTCAGACCGTTTCAGCATGGGTGTCAAAATCTTCTCAACGTTGATTATCTATCGACTATGAAGTCATTTGACGGTAGCGTAAACGGGAGGATATCGTAGAAGGAAACCTACCGACAACTTATATATAGCATTCTAATTATTCACACCTGTTCCGAAATTTACCGCCTGAGTATTACGCATGCCCTGTAAATGCTGTGTGAAAGAGGATGTTCGAGCTCTTGGCATGCTTCTAAGAAGAATTATAAGAGCAAAATATGTCTTGGTCCCTTGGCCCGTGGTTGAGTTCAAACAATTTAAAGTTGAACGAAGGCTTGGAGCGGTGATCGGCAACATATATGATACAGCCAAATTCAAACTCGGACATGTGCTTGTACGATGGTGTCAAAATGATCACTTCTCATACATCCACTCAACTTGGAGAAAAACTGCCAAATAGAACCTCATTATACATATTTTCCAATTATTTTTGTCTACGAAAACTTTGTGCAATGGGGCATGGATCGTCCGTACTTCCCTCTGACATAAAATAGCTCCTGTGAAAGAATGAACGGTTTAAAAAAAATTCCGCCAAATAGAACTTGTTCCTGAGGTTGAGTCACATAGTAGTGATTCTTTAAATCATATTTCTACCACGTCTGTACGCATAAAAGTTTGGTTGGAGCCACATAACCTAATTGTAAATCTCAGTTTTGTTGAACTTTACACACATGAGAATTGTTGTAAACACTTCAATTGGGTACAATACATGTTTCCTGAATTTTTATTTCATTTGAACCCACTCATAGCCCTTGCGAGAAACAAAAGTGCAGAGATAGGGTGGACTCCCCAAATCCGGCAATACCACATTCTCCATCACGGATTTTGCCGACCATCAGTTTTTCCTTATCAAACAATGACGACATGGTCACGTGTTTTTTTTTTTTTTTTGACTCATCGGCTCTTTCCACCATGGCTGCTTCAAAAGGACGTGTTCTGCTTGCCTACTCTGGTGGCCTGGGTACGCTCTTCTGGTCGGATATCTGATGGCAACCTCACTGGTAACCAGATACATCGTGTATCCTCGCCTGGCTCATTGAGCAAGGATATGAGGTGTACGCGTTCATGGCAGATGTCGGCCAGGAGGAGGTCGGTTGCCTTTTCTGCTTTAGTTGCGAAAGCGACTCACGATCTTCGTAGGACTTTGTTGCTGCTGAGAAGAAGGCGCTCAAAGTCGGTGCCAAGAAGTTTTTCCTTGAGGTTTGGTGTTGCCTTTCTATTCAAGTACAGAATCTCAAAACCTTAACAGGACTTGAAGCGGGAGTTTGTCACTGAGCTTATCTACCCAGCTGTCCAAGCAAACTGCATCTACGAGGTGCAAACTTTTACCTATATTTTCACCCCGGTTTTAACAAACTCAGAATGTGTACTTGCTTGGAACGTCTCTCGCTCGCCCAGTCATTGCCCGTGGTATGATCGAAGTTGCTGAGCGGGAAGGATGCAAGTGAGTCCAGTTGTACGTATTTGCTCTCACAGGCCACTTACTGTTTCGCAGCTATGTTTCGCACGGCTGCACTGGCAAGGGTAACGACCAAGTCCGCTTTGAGCTCGCCTTCTATGGCCTCAAACCCGACATCAAGGTCATCGCGCCGTGGCGTCTCCCCGGTACTGTCAACGCATTACCGTCAACGTGTATGTGCTGAATACAAGACCAGAATTCTACAACCGTTTCCCCGGACGCCAGGCACTCCTCGAATATGCCGCCCAAAGCTTCATCCCTGTCACACAAACCACCTCCAAGCCCTGGTCGACCGACGAAAACCTCTTCCACATCTCGTACGAAGCCGGCATTCTCGAAGACCCCAACACCACGCCGCCCGCTGATATGTGGAAGCTGACCACTGCGCCCGAACAGGCACCTGAGACGCCTGAGCGGATCGCTATCGAGTTCACCGCTGGGCTTCCTACCAAGGTGACCGTTCTCGCCACGGGCAAGACGTACACCGACGCCGTCGACATCTTCCTTACCCTCAACGCGCTCGGGCGCGCACACGGCATCGGGCGCATCGACATCGTCGAGAACCGCTTCATCGGGGTCAAGTCCCGTGGATGCTACGAAACCCCCGGCGCGTCGATTCTGCGCGTGGCGCACATCGACCTCGAGGGCCTCACGCTCGACCGCAACGTGCGCGCCTTGCGCGACCAGTTCGTCACGATCGAGCTGAGCCGCATGCTCTACAATGGGCACTTCTTCACGCCGGAGCGCGAGTTCATCGTCAGCGCGATCCCCGCGAGCCAGCGCACGGTGAATGGGCTGGTCCGGTTGAGGCTCTACAAGGGCAACGTCGTCGTGGAGGGACGGGAGAGCACGGAGGGCCTGTATGACGAGCGACAGAGCTCGATGGACGAGATGGGTGGCTTTGAGCCGACTGACACCTCTGGATTCATCCAGATCGAGTCCATTCGGATCAAGAAGTGCGTTTGCATGTGCTCTTTCTTCAATATTTGCTGACACCACTTGTAGATGGGCACAGGCAAACATCCGCAAGGGCCAGTCTGGTGTCACACCTAAGGATGTATATGGCGCTCGTGCTTGAGTGCGCCACGGAGACAGGAGCTATGCCGTCCTTTCCCCGGCTGATGCGGTTATTGCGCGACAACCGTAATTCAAGAAGTAATGTAGAAACCGTTCTATTCCCAAAAGTTTTGTGCCAGTTTTCGGATTTTATCAAAAGAATTTCCACCGGACGGATACTTCAGTCTTTCCTATCGCATATGTACAGCACATATTCGCGGTCCAAGCGAGATATTCTGATCTGGACCTCTTGATTGCCAACTATCAGTTTGTGACGTTCCATTCGAATATGTGCAGACTCTTCTTATCTTTCCCCACGTCGACATGGTCCACCAATGTATCAACGATGACAAACCCGTTCTTTTCCAAGACCTTCACGCTGCCGTGATTTCCCACAAACGCAGAAGATCGGATTCGTGTCGTTCTCATCCGCGGGAAACCCCACTGTTGGATGATAGCACCGACTGCTGCTGTCATCAAACCCCGACCGTGGTGGCTCGGGGCGAGGTAATCTACATAAGCGCTCGTCAGCTGACGGATTGCGGATTCGCAGGCAAGAGGGTATGCGTACAACCGACATTCCACGAGATACCCGAGTCTCCCGGCGCGCGCACGTTATTCTCCGCCACGCACCGCGCCCGCTCCCCCTCGTCGCGGATCTCGGCCCAGGTCGAGCGCGTGAGGCCAACGTCGCCGATGAACACGTCCGTCCCATCGGCGCACAGCTCCCGCAGGTGGCGCACGGGGCACCCACCCACAACGCGTGCCCCGGCCTGTAGCTCGTGCAGCGCTGCGTCTGTCTCGGCCGTGACCTTCGCGATCTACTTCGCCGCGATGCACGGCGTGTACAGGGTCGTGCGGCCCATCCACGCGAAGACCGCGGGGTCATTCATGATGGCGACGCTGGGCGCGACGTCGGTGGGCCGCGGCGGGGTGATGATGATGTTGGCGAACGGGGCGGGGAGACGCAGGTACGGCTCGCCGGTCTGGGTGTTGAGCTCCAGAGGGTCCATGATTGAGCGTTGGTAGGTGCGTATCACTCTTGCTTCTCACATGGCGTGTTTTCGCCGTTTGGCGCGTTATTCCCCCAGAATAGCAAGTCAAAAGGTTAATTAGGCGAAGGAAGACAGGTTCGTTTCTACTGCTGCAGTCACCCTCGGTCCACCTTCCCTAATATGTCCAGCATCTCATCCTAAGAGTGAAGTCAGTTAATAGCATACATATCTGAACAGGAGCACTGACCCAGATATGATCCTGCGCCTTGACGCCCTGCGGGCTCAGGGCAAAGTCGCTGACCTCCATGACCTCGGGAGCACGAGATGTATTCACCACGGAGTCTCTCCGGATTAGCTTGTTCCCCAACGGCCGCCCATACGAGCTGCCGCCCGCCCTCTTCCGTTGTGAACGCCAGCATCTTTTCCATCAGATAGTCGAACACTGCTAGGATGCCGGAGAAGGATCGCCCGCAGTTCGGAGTAACAGTAGCCGGGTTCACAGCGTCGACGATTAGCGGCGTCGAGGGCGAGAGCCGAGCATTAAGGGCACGGACGAACAAGACGTTGAGAACTGGCGATACATTAGCTCATGGAATGGAGGAGGGGGGAAGGACTGACGTTTCGTAAGGAGATATCGCGACTGCATGACCCTACAGAAGAGATGTCGATGAGCAACGTACACAAGCGGAAATTGGGACAAATACTTTTTAGTGCATACTCGGAACTTCGAGCGTGGCAAGGATTCCAGGATTTTCGGCAGACTTTCTTCTCGATGTCGGTCCATAATGTACTTCACTCGACACTACAACAATGCGGGGCAGTGTGGAATACTTCTGCGCCGTTTTTGACCATGCGTGGAAGCAGCAGGAGGGCGAGCAAGGTTGTGGAGAGGCCAGTTGACTTGGAGTCTGTGGTGTGTTAGAACCCAAGCTAAGTCGGAAGCGGATAAACTGACGCGGTTTCCCATCCCGTCCTTCGTAGGCTCATACTTATCGGATGGAGCGATGGCGGCGTCTCGACAAGAATATCGAGCCGCCCCCCGTCCTTCTCGAACTTGTCCGTGAAGTGCTTCACCGAGTCAAAGTCTGCGAGATCAATGATCCAGAGCTCTGCTTTCGCGTATCCAGTGGCTGCCTTTAATTCTGAATTCATTCATATCAATACTGAACCATCTGTCATAGCAGGATCGCATACTTTCGATGGCGGCCTGGCCTTTATTTGGCTGCGGCACGCAAGTATGAGTCTCCCCGGGTTCATCGTAGCAAAGTGCTTCGCCGCCTCGAAGCCAAGGCCAGTGTTTGCGCCGAGAACAACGACAGTCTTGCCTGTCAAGTCGGCTTTGGCCACAGGAGGCTGCTTTTTGAATTGATTCTTGATGAAGTCCCAGAGTGTTAGGCGCATACGATAGTGTGAGAAAGTAGGGTTTTTGCAGACTTTGGCCGTTTATAATTGGCGACGAGCCGGCGCCGAAAGTACACGCACCGATGCCGTCGTTCGTAAGTGTGGCCGACGCACACCATCGCAGCCGATTCAACAGAAGACAATCAGGTGCCGTAGTAATCCAGTTTTAGTAGGACTCTGTTTCAGTCCATAGACAAGCACACAGGGTACACGGCGACAAAAGCAAGAACAGAATTCGAAAAGAGCCCAGCGGTGAACCAACATAAGTAGAACGCCCCATCCGAAAAAGCACACAAGTCCCTGATTTTGCTGTGGCGACTGCAAGACAGTTCTGAAGGATGACGAGGAAGAAAAACAGTCACCGATGACTAAAAGCAACTTGAACTCCCACTTGACTCCCACCATCAGCTACTGAGCTACAGCGTTCAGAACAGTTGTCGTTTTTCCGCCCTGTGTTTCCTTTTAAGGAGATTCACGTGCAACACGGCACACCCGGCATTGAGCTCATTTCAGGCCCCGCTCCCAACGTGTCACACCAGCATGCCCGAGGCCTTGAGATTTGAAGTCGGAATATTATCTCTAACTTTCTGGTTCCCACTGTTTTTTCCCTGACTAGTTGTGGTGGCACAATAATAATTTATAAACTAGACTCTAGTTACTTGTACAAAGCACATGGTACAGTGGCATTAAGATATCGGGTCCAAGAAATAAAAGTGGCATGAGGAGAGAGAAGCTGACTTACCCCATAAGTTGAAGTCTTCTGAGACAGGCGTCCGGGATTGCGAGGAGAGGTGGCCAACAACGGCATGCTCAGGGCAGGGTAGAGGAAAGTGTTGCTCATGGGAAGCGAAATCTGGGGTTGAAGTTGCAGGGCATACTGCTCGCCACCGACGAGAGATGCTGGCGAGGCTGAGGGGTGGCTGCGGGAAGTCCAAATTTTAAAAAAATCGGGGGCGCCGCTGCGCACCGCCGTGTCACCGCGGGCACAGTCCATGTTGCAGGGCCCTGAACAGCAGCCTGAGGATCCTGCAGAAGGCTGTATGGCTCAATGAATGGCGAGCGAGGTCGGGTGCACGGTGGTGCAGGTGGTGGTACAAATGAGAGAACACACGAATGTAACGCGTAACGCGGCGGGGATTGAAAGGATCCAACTGCCGAAAAGCAGCCGAAATTCGCCTTCCAAATAAGGAGATGCTTAGTCACGAATGCAAGGGCGGAAAGTCAAAGACTTTCAGAACGCCCAGGTTGATTATTTAACTTGATTGTCATTGATTTCTCCAAACATGATGATTTACACTTATCCTGTAAATTACCACAAATAAGACTGTACTAAGATTTCGACCGAAAGTTTAGTCACAGGTCACGGCCCGCAACCTTGTTCAATTTTGTCACAGGTCACTTGCCTTTTGGATCGATGTTTTGGCATAAAATGGGTCGGGAAGTCCCGAGAAATCTCCTGATATAGCAATTTCCCGCGTTGAACAACTGAAAAGTAAGGTCACAGGTCACAGTGGCTGAACTTCCAGTCGAAATAGTACAGTAAGAACGACTCAAGAATCTTAACCGACAGGGATGGGCTCTAGGGGCATGCGGTGACGTCACCAACTTGCCGTAACTGACGCGAGAGTCTCGCTTCACGTGACGTCCGTGACGATGTTACACCGTGACCCTTTCACCCCATGTCCACTCAGTCAGTTCGCGATTATCTCACAAAACAGCTTTCGATTGAGAAGAATGTTGTGAGTAGATCACTGAACGATTTTTTGTCAATTCTCAGCCGTCGAAGGTGACCTACCGCTCGCTCAGCCGAGCTCTAGCTCTCAACATCAATGTCGCAAAAAAAGTCCGTCATTCTTCCAGTCAACAAGGACACATCTTGAATTTCGCTCCTAGTGAACTTGCCAACTTTCACGCAATTGACGGACAAAACGTTGCTGCGACTTATGTCCTGAGCGGCCAAACTCAACCACTGCGAAAGCGTTATGACGAGGACATAGAGATGGATGACCTCAATCTGTATGCGGAAGAAGAAG
>JARGXW010000762.1:0-63306 GCA_029204085.1 Mycena sp. CBHHK59/15
GCCTTGGCAGTTGGACTGGTATGATCGAGACAAGTGATGAGGGTGAAAGACATTTTAACTTGGAGACCTGGTCCCTAAGTTGGTACCAGGAATTTTGAGTAAAATGAGACCATTAGTACCTGGGATGGGCAGGATTTAGATATAAGTTGGAGCCTTGGATATGGCAACGATACCTTCGCATTCATATTGCATCAGTTGTTATTATGTGCTGGGTGTCTATTGTTGGAGGCTGCAGCCTGAGTTCCTATTTTTGCGAATGCAAGAGGATGCGACTACTCAATATCTTGAGCATGTTTACAGTGAATATTCGAAACTGGTGTTTCTGACCACTTGAATGACATTGATGTGGAGAAGCGCTACAATGTTAGTGGTGTTAAAGTGCTGCCGCTTTTAGTGCTTGACGGTGGCCTGCTAAATGGACGAGCTACACATGCCGTTGGTTCTGAGATCTAGTACCCATAGGAGTCTGCTGGATGTGAAACATAGTTTTGATACAGGCGATCTTGCTTGCGTCCCGCCGCATCGTTTAGTCCCTTAATCACAGTTCCTATTGACATGGACAATACCACATAAGAGTCTGCTTTTCCCTGTGTATGTCCTTACCCACTTTAAACTTGCGCTTCATATCGAAATTAATATTCCTCGATATTCACTGCATTCTGACAATAAATCAAACAGATCATTTCTACCGCCAAGGCTCCCCCCGAACAAGGGTTTGGGATCGTTTTTTCTCGTGGCTTCATGGAATTGAATGAACCAAGCGTTGGATTAACGATGACATAGAAATTTCCCAAGTGATGACAGCTCCTTGTCACTGTGCTCAGTCTCTGAAATGACGGAGCCTTTCCAGAAGGTGGCACAGGTTCGGCTCTAGTTTCATCTAAGACACTAAGTAGCCCTGGCCCTAGAATTTCGCTTTCGGTGCAACTTACTGTGGAAACCGAGACACATTCTATTTTCCAGCGCCTCACGATTGCTTGAGCCCCAAACCCATAAATACCCCGCCCATCGACCCAGGCTCGGACGAGCTCGAGCTCAATACTGGCCTTATAGTGCTCATCGTTCGCTATCAGACCCTTCGTTCGCACGGAGCGGACCTGTCTCGCTCTGTTTTGGAAAGAAGCCATCAGAGCGGACGAGAAATCTGTGACCTCTTGGCGTTGACACCAGATGAGTTCGGAGAGTGGTGAACTTGAGTGGCAACACAATTTAATTCAGTACAGAAAAAGATGCTGTTCACTGATACAGAAACCAGGAAAGAGACAGCAGCGATTCACTCCCAGATTACGCAAACATAAACTAGTGGACACCACAAATTAGCGAAGCATCAAACGCAGCGTGACAGAGAACATACGGGGGCAAGTGGATCGTAATATGGATGGACATCTTTGACGCACTCAAATTTGAGCATGTTCTTGTCTACGGAGAAGCCGCGGTCCTGGAACAGCGCTAGCAACTCGTCCGGCGCGCAATGTCTTCTGGGAGCTCTTGCCACAACTCCGGGTGGTCCTGAGGACAATCGATCTGATCATCACCGCTGAAGGGAACCCATCGAGCCCAGAAGAACACCTTGTCGAGCGACAGGTCATAGTTGTTACACTGGTTGAACATTTCAAAATTTTCACCTTCTTTTTCAGTGAAAAATGTCGTTTATTTTTCACACATTTTTCACTAAAAAGCAGGTGAAATTTTCAAACATTTTCATCACTTTCTTATTTTATTTCGAATTTTTCACCTTGAATTGAGAAAGTGCTGAAAAAGTTTTAAAATTTTCACCTTCTTTTTCAGTGAAAAATGTCTGAAAAATAAACAACATTTCTCACTGAAAAAGAAGGTGAAAAAATTGAAATGCTCAACCAGTGTTATAGTCAATCTTCTTGCTGGGATCGTGGAAAACTAGGACTTGCGGGTGAGCTTCAACCTGCCGAGGTGCTGTGACTATTCTACTAGTAAGTACCTTTTAGACGTGGAGCCTTAGCTCTATCCTCCGTGGGAAGTCGCAGCCTCCACTGATCGTACTGGCCAATGTGAAGGGCGATCGTCTGCCTAGGAAGTTCTGCGATGCGTGGCCGAAGCCCAACCATGAGCTCCTTGAAGTATTTGGGGGGCAAAGAGTATCCACTGAATACAGCATCTTTCGGTGGCACCTGCATGGTTGTGGGTGTTGAAGTCGATGTGTTTGCTGATTGTTGGTATGATCCTTATAAATCTCGCCACGTGACTTTGGAGGTGTGGGCGATGGCGTGGCCTGGCAGGGAACTCGCACTTGATGTTTTTAATCCAAATTGGCAACTGTTCCGTTGAGAGGCAAGCTCATCGGTAGACCGGTCGATCTGTGTTTAAATTTATGTATTGCACGATCAGATCACGTTTTATGTCCCCCAGAGTCGCCAAAAAGTACATAATGATAAGGCTGCGGAGGACCGATGTTTATCGGGATCGAGGTCGTATCCTACTTTAGGCACATTTTTTTTTTGTCCTAACATTTGGCCAACCTGGGCCGCCAAAATTTGTCCGGACTTCGGATCTGGCTATGCCCCAACCAAAAATTTGTCCGAACTTTGGATCTGACCTCAAGTTTTTCCAAAATGCGCCCAGGACCAGTGTTCGCCCGAGGGGCGAAGGCCTTAAATTTTTTAGGCCTTATTATGTAAGGCCTTAAAGAAGGGCTTAAGGATCATAATGTTCCAGCCCTAGCGTGCACAGCGAAGTTCGGACAATGGGTATCCTCCCCAGGGTAGTGCACTTAGACTGCAGATGGCCACAAATCAGCTTAAAAACACAACAAGAACCGGTATATTAATCTGTCCTTGACTGGGTCAGGTTAGTTAAAGACGGCTCGACTACTGCTGAGCAGAGTTCCATGGGACGGTTCTATTGGCCCAACCTGCTGGAATCTGTGCCAGAGTTTGATCCAGGGAAACTACTTAGGAGCTAATGAGGGATCCCATAGACTGAAGAGCACAGTTCTATGGGACGGTTTGGAGTCTTGTGGGAGCCACTCTTGGAAACCACACAGAGGCAAGATCAAAGTTATTATCTTACAGGATGACATCTTCCGACCCGAAGCCACAGATTAAAGAGATAGATTGTAGGGACTCTTAGTTCGAGTCACAGGATGATGGTTGCAGTCCCACCTGCAGGATCATGATATTGACTAAAGATAGATGACACTTCGGCGGGACAGAACATGTTTCAACCCACAGAACAGATCCAACCAATCCCGTGTGTCTAGAAATCAGAATTGCATGCTAATTGCTCATCCGGCAATTCAGCTTGCTTATGGATCACAGAAAATACCACATGATGAGTCGGAGTTTATTGCCCTGCAAGACTTCTATTCCAGGGGGAGGTTACTCCAAAAGGTGTCAGACAGACCGAATTCATGGGACCTAGCCCCTCACATCGTTAGCTTGACTGATAGCAACATGCACCCAAACATTTCTTATCTCTGTGTAACTGTTTGGAAAATGTATAAAAGGCATAGTTTGCTTCGTTTGTAGGCAGTGAATCTTACCGCCACATTACTGGCTTTGGGATTAACTAGAATTTAATAAGGCTTGATTGATGAGAATAGACCTTGGTGGTGAATAAGCATTAGACTGAGTCAAGACCTCATAAGTGCTCATTCCCCATGGATTAGTAGCCAGCTGCCCAACCCACAGTCTTACTCTAGTGACATTAGTAGCTGAAAGCTCAGCACTAGTTTTAGTTTGAAAACTTTAGTCCTGTGGTATCTAAGAGTGTGATACTTGAAGCCTTAGGCTTGGACCATTCATTTACTTGAGGATTCGTGTCCATAATACCATCCACATCAAAGTTACAGCATACAAAAAGAATATTTGAAGTGGTCTGAACATCAAGATCAATCTGTAAGAACCGTCATCGCACGATGCATCGCGATTCGGATGGATCACGTGTTGCAATCAAACAAGCTGTTCCAAGGCATTCCTGGTATAATCCGACAACTATGCCTTCAAGAAACATACCAGGTCATGTCTGAGGTCCAATTTCAGTCAAAACATGTCCAAAAATTGTTGCAACACTGAAACTTCCTGGATCAAATATTTCGGTGATTGGGGCAAGCAGCACATACGAGGTATGTCCAAAATTAACCATATGATTATATGATGCCCTCTGGGGTAACCTCAAGTCCATTCTATCAGAAATCTAGGTCGATTGGCACCTGTTATCTATTGTTACAGCTGGCCTGCTGTCAAACACCGAAAAAACTCCAAATTGGGCCCAGATATTCATCCGAGGCTGCTCAGAAAAATTGCAAGATGCCATGCCCTCCAGATTTCTATTTCTGAATCGTTTGGTCCATGTCCCAAAGGAATCCGCTGAGAATTGAGCCCAGAACAAGTGTTCTGGCGGAAACAATCAAAAACGGCCCAAAATGGGAAAAAAATCAACTGCACCCTAAGTTCTGCAAACGGCTGTAATCATAATGTTCCAGCCCTAGCATGCACAGAGAAGTTCGTACAATGGGGTTGGGCATGGCTGAGGTCAGATCCTGGGCAATCAAATCTTAAATGAGAGCACTTGCATGCAAGAGCTTTTATATCTTTTATATCTTTTTAATCCAAAATCCAAAAAGAGGTGGGTGGCTTCAAGAACAGACCCACAACCTTCCCGAGCTCTACAGCTCCAAGGGTAGGTATGTGTAATTCGAACTGAGCGACCTGAGCCACAGAGACTTGAAGAAAACCCTCCCAATCCTCTAAGACTCAATATTGATTATCCACTCAACACAAGGCAAGTGAACTTGGTAAAAATTCACTGCCATCCTGGGATTAATCACAGTTAAACTCCTCCCAAGTAGCCAATACCTTCAGGTTTGAGCAAGCATTTGTTATTGATATACCAGTATTTAGCAAGACTGCTTTCTGGCCTTGGCTTGGCCTGAAAGCCAATGTGTTTACACTCTAACAGGATAAGGTGCTAAGTCACCATGTAGCTAGCTTTGTACTTCTTCCATATCCTCCTTTGTTGAGTGGTTAAGTGGTGCTTTCTTTAGACTGACTCCACTCTGATGGTTGAGTGTTTGAACCCCCATGTGGCCACTTTTTGTCAGGTCTTGGAAATTGGTGCTGATTCTGCTTACAGCTAAATGCAGTAATGAAGGCGCAAGCAGATATATATTTTTTCCTTTTTCAGACATTTTCAATCCCCGCGAAAGAATTGCGGATATCTGTGCAAGTTCTTGGAGGAATCGTCTGATACCTGGCTAGATCTTCCGGAATAATTCAATAGCAATTAGTGATAGAAGGAAATCAGCGAAAACCTTTTTCATTTGGGAGTATGGCTAGGTGCCGCCTCTGGGGAGGGAACCACCTGTGGCACGCTCATATCTACTCCAAGTCGCCTGAGATTTGGGTCAGAATGGCCCTGTGGGTTTATGAGACAACTAATAGACACAGAATTGCCAAAATGTAGCCGCACCATTTTTAATTGCCTTCGGACCCCTTCCTCATAGGACAATTCTGGATTTGGATGCAGCTCCATGGTTTGTGTACCAAATAAGCTGTAAAAATACTCAGAGCCGAATACAAGTCCAAGCTTGGCATCTATTCAGAGGCATGAAAAACACGCATTGAATGTCCTAATCAGCATGCTCGGCACATCTGATGTGACATTGATGTGACTTGAGTCACAAAATGGTGTCGTGATATACTGTTTGAAGCACAGCTCTCAAAATTTCTCACTGATATGTCCATGCTTTAAGTTAGATGGGTACATTACACACATCTGGCATATTTTTACAAATACAGTTGACTGGCTCATAATGCATAAGGTCCGTTCCCTGCCAAATCCTCCCAGAACCTATGCATTATGAGAATTATGCATTATGAGCTCGCTTTTACAATGGTGAAGGGTGTTTTGGTGGACCCAAAGTCTATGCATTATGAGCATTATGCATTATCAGCTTATGCATTATGAGCCAGTCAACTGTATTTTGGTGGGGAACTGAGGTAGATACAGGCTACCTGCTTGGAAGGGTGTTTGGTAGGAATAAGAAGTAGTGTGGGCATATTTTTGCAATCATCTGTCACTGGTTGAACATTTCAAGTTTTTTGGTGAAAAAACTAGTGAAAAATGTTTTGAATTTTACAGCAATTTTCAGTGAAAAACCAAGTGAAAAACTTGTAGCTTCTTCATGAATTTTTTGAACTTCAAAACTTTTTCAGCACTTTTTCAGAAATTTTTCACAAGGTTCAAAAAGGTCACCAAAATGTTTCAAGTTTTTCACCTACTTTTTTGGCGAAAAATTACTGTAAAATTTAAAACATTTTTCACCAAAATTTTCAGTGCAAAACTTGAAATGTTCAACCAGTGTGTCTATGAGTCAGACTTGAATCATACAGTGTGCCCTCCATCAAGTTTAAGAACATTTAGAGAAGATATGGGCATTCTAGGCCTGGTTCACTCCCTAGAAGCACCCATTAGCCATACTCCCAAATAAAAAGGGTTTCGCTGATTTCCTTCTATCACTAATTGCTATTGAATTATTATGGAAGATCTAGCTAGGTTTCAGACGATTCCATCCAGAACTCGTACAGATATCCCCAATTCTTTCGCGGGGATCAAAAATGTCTGAAAAGGGGGGGAAAATCTGCTTGCACCTTTGGTACTGCATTTAGCTGTAAACCCTCTGTGTTCAACTTTGTGTAAACTGAACCCAGTTTAATCAACCTTGTGTTTAAAATTTAAGCAGCTGCCACTCAAGTCCTCAGATTATCTTGGTTTAAGCTGATCAGATTATCTTGGTTTAAGTTGATCATAATCTCTGTTCAATGACATCTCCTGATCATCACATTCATGTGCTTAAACCACGATAATCTCTGAAAAGGTTTGCTGCCTGCTTCATGGCACAATAGTAGCACTCAGTGTTGCTTAAGCTGAACAGAGATTAAGCCCGGATTTGCATCAAGACGCAGATTTATCCTAGAGTTTCATGTTCCCAGTCGGAGAATAAGGTGCAGACGGTGGCGATGATGTGCAGGGCATGCGAGTAGAAAGTGAGGCATGGAGCAGAGGATGCACTTCATGGAGGGGGAAAGATTAAAGTGGTGAAGGTATGCATTGAGGCCTATTTGTCCGGTGCGCAACTGGGTGAGGATACTGACTGCAGTGCAAGTGGATAAGATCGTTGTACATCGGAGCGACCGCATTGGAGGGTCACATGCAGTCGAACATCGACAGGCAACAGAATGCGGGGATGTGGAACACTCCAACCTCCAGTGTTCGCTGAATTGGGAGATTCCCACTGCGATCGTAGTGGACTTGCTGAGCGGGAGCAGGGAGCAGAGGGCTGTGATGCGGGATGTCAGGGGGATGAATACAATCATCTAGTGTTCTGTGAGCTGTACTACACATCTGACACTGTTCTCAGGCTCTTGTACAACTCTGGCGCTACCGGCTACCCAGCTTACCAGTCACAATTTCCATTCAGAGGGTCCAAAATATTGGCCATTCCTTATTCCTCATGGGATAAATTTTGGTGGGGGCTTAATCAATGTCTTTTTTCATGCTGATTCTGATTTTGAAGTCAGAATTGCTCAAGAATGCACTGCTCACCCGGAATTCGATTTGCTGTGTTTGTTTGTCCACGACTGTATGCAATCCCAGCATGCATCAGCCCTCGATTTCTCCCCATCGTCAATGTCATAAATTCTGCTAGATGAAGTCCAATTCCCTATCCAATGTTTCCTATCCAACCCGTGAATAAGACACCTTGGTGTTGACCACCATTGTATTCCATTCCATTCCGACATTCTGCTTTCTCCTCCATCCACACAAAAGTGTCTTCAATCCCAGCATGTCAGTGTCAGGGCCAACAAGCATCGAGCCCGGATGCACAATGTTTATGGAAGCGAGTGCAAAGAGCATCGGGACAGCTTCAAAGACATAGAAATACATTCTGTGGAATGGAAGCGGATTCTTGTCTGGCTCTTTCCCAGCCAAAAATTCAATGAGACAGAAGAAGATGCGTATCTGCTTTGTGGTTAGTCTTTTCTTTTCTTGTGAAGAAAAAATTGGGTGCTTACTGTGATCAACCCCAGACTGGCGTTCAAAGTTAACAGCAAAGGTCTCCAATTCTTCTTTCCCGTCCCGTTGCACTCAAGAGCCAGCAGCTGTCTATGGAGGCGCACCACCAGACCCAGAAAGACAAAGATGAAGAACTGTTGGAGGCCTATGCCGCCATATAGAGGTGGATCCCCTTGAAGACCTCCGATTCCAGTGCAGTCGGTCCAGTGAGGGATCCCCAATCAGCTGGATGATAAGGGACACCACATCCAACATAACAAATGTCAGTCCGAGGAGCAAGCCTGATATCCTGAGGATGCTATAGGATGGCAGGAAAAAGTGGATCATGCGTCCAAGGACCATATAGTCAAACACATTTACCCAGAGCGGCGCCATCAGGACCAGGATCTGGGTCACCAGCGCCAATCCTGCATCCTGCTGGTACTTGGTGCTGATAGCGCGTGTCACGAAGGAGAATAATTCCCAGCAACAGGCCATGACAAGGACCCAGCAGAATGTCTGAACATTTTCAGTGAGTCTATGTGTGAGGCTAGTATGCCTACTGACCATTTTGTATTTCACAGCCTGTGAGATATGCAGGACAGTCACGACGAAGAGGATGGAAAAGAGGATGGCTGCGGCGAAGGAAGGATAAAATTTTTACAGCGCATGACAAGTTCCTGGGGGAACATAACCGTTCTTGTCTGGAATTTCAGTCGTGATGCAGGTTGGAAGTACCAGGATGATGGTGTGTCCGGGGACTGTCGCATGGGCATTGGTATGGCCTGCAATGGTTAAGAATTTGGTTGTCAGGAACACACCTGTTGGGACTGCTGTGAGTGTCGGCATTGATGTTGTAGTGGAGGTGGGGCCTGTGTTGTCAGTCCTGACCACAAGGGCAGAAGTCATACTGATAAACCCTACAACGGCAATGATAGTGCAGAGATGAACATCACAAATGTTTCATCAGTGAAGATCCTCGCCATCAACCATGTGATATTCATCTACATAACTGATGCTTACGGACTTGTCGATCATCCTAAGGCTCCAACCATTCCGTTTCCATTTGTGAAATTGGACAAAACAAATGGAAATGGTATGGAAACAGTTGGAAATGGTATGGAAACAGTTTTAAACAGTTTTAAACAGTTTTCAAATGGTATTTTTCAGGGGGTAATTTTGGGGACATTCTAAGGAGATTCTCCAGCTGGAATTGACATATTTTTGCCTCTCACTGATGCATATGCATTTCTCTCATGTTTCCTGTGTATTTTGAATAAACCCAAACCAGAAAAGCTGGTGTCGGAAGACAAGAAGAAATGTCCAAGTTTGGCAGGACGCGGGAACTGCTGGAAGCGATCAGCCATGTGAGTTCACATCCAAATAGGTATTAGGAGCCAGTAACAGGAACCATACATCCGACAGGCCTTCAGGCCATCAGGTCTTATCCATTCTCACACAGGATCCTTGGGATATGCCCAAGCCAGCCATTTGGGACCTTGAAAACTACAAGTGAGCATGCTGGCTTTCATCCCAGGTGAGGGATTATTTTGAAACCATTTATACTGTTTTAAAACTGTTTATACACAGTTTGCCAGATCTGACAAACTAAACGGAAATAAAAATGGTTTTTACTGTTTGAAAACATTTCCAAACGGAAATGGTTGGAGCCTTAGATCATCCTTTGCTCCTCCTAGTAATATATGTCCAGCAACGGCTAGCCACCACCACCGTTTTTTTTGCTCGGATTTTGTTATTCCTCAATTTTTCTGGCAAAGCATATGGTGACCAGCAATGCCATGGCTCTGCCTAGCCTTTTCCAACAAGAAATGGATTGTTGGACGAGGCAGTTGCCAAGCCGACAGAAACAGATCCATTTCTTGTCGGACGAGGTTGCCAAGTAGTCAATCGATATTGCTAGCCTTGGATCCTCCTTGTCCGCAGTAAGGCTGGATAAAATTATGAGTACATTCAATTATAATGTAATGTAATGGCAAAATTACGATTAAATATGGCCTGGGCGTAATCTTGGGCCCTAGCATTATGTCGCATTACATTATGATACATTGTGATTACATTACAGTATGGGTGGCCACATTCTAATGTAATCTTGGTTACACTGATATGACCAGAGTGTTGACAGAGACACCTGTTGACAGGCCTGCTGGCTCAGAATACTATCCTAACACCTTGACAGGGCCTGTCTGCACCATAAGACATTAACTAGACTCACTTGAAACTCTGGACTGTCTACTCTTCAACCAAAGTTTGGTTTTGTTGACGTCAAGATGTTGCCATGAATGATCACATGACATGGCTCACAAGGCAGAAATTAATGTTGAACTCCAATTAAACATATGCTGCCAGCTGTTAACATACATGATTCACTTGGTAACATCTCCAAGGCTGTCCCAGGTGAATCTTAAGTCTCTAAAGTCACTGGACAGTATGTTGTGGCTCCTAGCAACAGTGGTCGTTGAATAGGCCTTAGATGGACACTCAGAGGGGACTCACGACCTGCAGGAATTGAATCTGATTCTGGAAGCCAAGAAAACACTGGGGGAGAAAAAACAGGTTAAATACAATTAAATATGATTAAAATACACCTACGATTAAATATCCTGCCCAGTCCTCAACATTATATTACATTACAGTACATTACAGCCAGAAGGTGTATTTAATCATAATGTTCCAGCCCTAGTCCACAGCCGCTGCCACCGCTGCAGGGTGTATGAGACCCAGAGGCACTGAGGGCCTTTGGGTGATTTCAGAGTGAAGATTCAAGGCCACGAAGGCCTCTGAGAAGGAAGAATGACATTTTACTTTGAGGATAGCGACTTTTTGCGAAGCAGTGATCCTGGATGAGATAAGCACACATAATGGTGGCTCGCAGACATCCATGTCGTGCGCACGTGGGCGTAGTCTCATTCCCGACGTTATAGGGCTCTCCTTCGGGTTACTTACTGCTTTGGGCTCTCCAGAATTTGCTGTTTGCTCGTGGCGCTGCTGCAGTGAATTCACTAAGCAAATTTTGTACCGAGTGAGCGGCGCTGCCATGATTTTACTGGAGAGCACAAAACTAATATTGCACAAAGCTCTTGCTGCTTGTGCACCTCACTTTTTTGTGACCCTCCCACCTCTCCTCTTCTTTCTTCTGTCGTTTGTTCCCAGTAGTAAAATGGACTTTTATCGAATCATCATGACAACTATGTACTGTACTTTTTCGTTCAATTCGACAGGGGGTGTGACACGTGACTTCTTGGACCAATTCGACAATTCGACATGTCCGCAAATCGACCGTGACCAACCGAAAAAATTCGACAACTTGACCAAAAAATCGCAAGAATCGAGCTTTTTTGCAGGTTTCCGGCGCCAAATTTCCCGCTGTGACACCAAACCAATTCGACAACTGCCTTAGTGACGCGTGACACACAACGCATCGACAGGTACCCCTGTGACGCGTGACTGTCGAATTGAACGAAAAAGTACAGTACTAGCTTTACCTCCGATTTCTCTATATTCTCGGAGCCTGCTTCCGCAGGCTCGCGGTTTTTCTACAACCACGGCGTGTTCTAAACGCTGCAGAGGCTTGATGTCACTTCAATGGTCAAGAGGGTCCTGGGATGTGGATACAGGCAATGCAACCCCTGCAAAATGCAGATCACGTGGGGCATCCGCCCCGGCTCCCCTACACGCTCCGAGCTCCTACACTAACTGTGCCGTGTTGGCGTAGGTAGTTATGCTGTCACCCTTTGGGTGTCTGTTTGGTCGAGCGCCCAAGTTTGAACCCACCTTGTCACGCTTTTTTAATTTCTCCTACATGTTCAATGACTTAACTTCTGCACTCGATGTTTATACATAGCTCGACACTCTATATCTTACCGGTTTGTGAAGCTCCAGAAGCTCCGAAAATCCAGGCGAAGGGACAAGTCTCATTTTTTCGGTGGTTATATTTTTAGGGCAGCTCAAAAATTTAAAAGGCCCATGGCAGTGTGGGCGGAGGTGTATAAAATACTAAAACCTCCCCTGGGTGAACCAAACGAGGCGTTGGACGGGTGTTTTCTAGCGAGGCACAAATGCAACCACGTTTGAGGAACGCAGCGCTGTTGGGTGGAATCTTTGTATTGCTCGGCCGAGATGGGCTTTTGCGAACTCATGGGGACCCGCGGAAAACTGGCCTCGCACCAATAGCGAGAATTCGCAGTGGGCGGACTTGGAGTCGAACATCTGGGGCCGCAGCGAGTGAGACGACACCAACTCAACAGCGCGTGTGGGAGAAGGACTGAGGGTGCGGTGTATGAGGGCGTCTTGTCCGCAACCCGAAGATGCCATGTCTGACTTCTGCTCCCCAGGAAAGCCACAGAAACCAAAGAAAGACACCTCTGTACTCGGGACACTAGTCCACTGTTCCCTGGCGGTTCCCGAGGGACGCTCTCGCCTCCCTGCCATATCTAAATTTGCGGCATAATTCTCTCGTAGTGCATCCACCTTCACCCGTCGTACGCCCAACGCCACTGTTCTGGAGGACATAGCATGGTGACGTGCGCAATTATCACCCTCGTTTTGCGGTTCTAAACTTGTTAAACCTCCCTCCCTTTCCCCTGGGAATTCTGGGTCGATGCGTCCACATCCTGGGGAATTGGAATAGTTTTTGAAGCAATATGGCAGCGGTGGAAACTCCTCCCCAATTGACTTGCGGATGAGCGTGTGGTTATCTTCATGTGTCGGTTTCAGGGTGTAGGCCTCACGAAATACACAAAAATGTTATATATATTGAAAATGTGTATCATGAATATAACGCGCAAAGCAGACTATATTATATTGCTTTGGGTGCAATTATCGTATGCGGGATAAAAGAGGTTAGTTTAGTTGGTGGCGGGGATGAAGGAGCATTTGAGTAGCACTTACGGATCAGATAAGGATGGATGACTCGACGATGCCAGAGAGGATATCGAGTGACGAAAGATTGTGCAGACAGGGGGTAGATAGCTGTTGGAGCGGGTTGTGCCCGAGCGTTACAGTAGAGCAGAGATGTGAGACTCTTGCGCATAGTAATGGGATGCCGTTGCAGGCAGAAAAACTGCGGTAAACCAGGATCGGGAGGGCGACTCGCCCAGAGAAGCCGGAGCAACTGCAGGTGCGAAGCACGCAACCGCCGGACGCGAGAGGAAGAATAATTCACACGGAAAAGATGGGAGGGCCAGGAGATCTGGGAGGTGAAGAGGGTACTTAAGACCTTGAGATGACTCAGAAGAGACGAGTTAACCGGAATGTATGCTAGCAACAGGCGGTGAGCACCGAGCTTTCGTCGACTCGCAGACTACATAGGGCTGGGCTTCCGGGCAGTACTTGGGCGATAGACCGTCGGGATGGCGAGGTTGAGCTGAGGACGTGAGAGTAAAAGGAAGAGGGAGGCCGAGTGTCAATGATCCGCGATGCCGGCATTGGTGACCCCTCGTCCTTCTTCGTCTTGAACCACCACGGCTGGATGGTTACTCTGGATTCTACTACAGTTCACCACACAAACGCTACTTCCGTAGACCGACCCACAATTACCGAAATGTTCTTTCAGTATGGGGAGATACAAGACCAATACGGATAATTGTTTCGACGGACCGTTGAATTTCCTCCGGGCCCACCGTACCATATAAGAATCACGTTTATCAGCACCATCCGAATCCTCATGTATCCGGCCCCGAACCAAAAAAAATGCAGATCAAGACCCACGGACACCATAATGCCGAGTCGACCGGGGGTCCCTGCTAAAAAGCCCGCATATCGGTATCTAAGGCAGGGGCGCCCCGCGCGCTATCAGGGCTTGTGTATGTACCTGCGGACCTAAGGTGAGGAAATACGCCATAAATAATGAGAGTAGTGTGAAAAACAGCACCACTTACCAAATGTTATCAGGTGTGCACCGGGCGTTATGAGGCCTTGTATGCCTGAAAAGGACGCTCAATGGATCAAGCGCAACCGAGGAGCTGGGCAGCGATTCGCGTTCGATATAATTCGAAGGCAGGTCCTAGAATATACGCTCGGACTTCGGGATGGTCCCATTCTATAAAGATATATATCGTGGGCTGCGCACCGCGCGCCATCAAGGCTTGCCTGTCTGCGCCTTGAATACTGTAACCCACCGCTTGGACATCAATTCACTTTCTGGACCAGGGTTGCCAGTACTTCACATTTTCAAAACAACTAGCATTTGCAAAAGGAATGGAACAAGTATGTCGCTGGATAGATACAAGCACCGTCACAGAAGGTATGGGTCAGATAATGTGATTTGGGCCACCGTCCGGACTCCTGACTGAACACCGTCATTTTAGGCTGTTGGAACATAGTTAGTGGGGCGACGGTGACCTTATGTATTTCATGCACTTTCCTATCACTACGAGCTCGAATACCTGCCTTGTCGATCCCGCTTGAAGATTGGTGACAGTGATCTGACAGTGAAAAAATTAGAAGAAGCTCCATCCGCCGTGCTGCTGCAAATAAACGTACTGGGGTGGTTGCGTCGGCAAGCATCGTGGTCCAAGAACTTAAAACCTTGTTAATAGCGGGAATGACAATGCTAAAAGAAACCGGACACATGTTGTTAGCTGCTGACAAGACAGACCAACATATAGATTTACTTCACGGTTAGGCCGCCACTGAGGGTTTGGAGACTGAAGACGGCGGCGTTGGCATTGCCACGGAGAACAAGTTGGGAATGGATCGGTGTAGTGGCAGAAAGGCCAAAGCTCGCGTAAGAGATAAACATGTTGGGGAAATGGGCACTCTGAATTGTGAATGTATTGTTGTCTTGCGGAACGAGAACCCACTGTGCGGAAAGTTAGTGAATGGAAGGAATTCATAAGAAATACCCTGCATCTTGGAGAGTCGTCGTGGTACTTGGCAATGCTGGGGCACCGTTGACCGGAGTAAATTCTTGCGCTAGTGGGTAGCCGGGATCTAGAATGAATTGAAAGCCACTAGTGTCGCCTATGCGAACGGTAGTGCCCGTGGATGTTGTTAGGTTAGCGACCGAGGTGATATGCGTAACCGGAGAAGCAACAACAGCGGTGAGGAGAAGGGCAGCGAGACAGAGAAAGCTGATCATTGCTGAACTGAAGGAGGGAGAGAAGTTTTGTGGTTTAAGTAATATTTGCGCCAGGGCCAGAAGCCACATTCCTGACACTAGTTCCTTGAAATGATGTGCCTGCGGATGGAAATGAATAGCAACCAATCGAATATCCCTTGGTTCCTTGAGGAAGGCTGATCCATCGAACTGCCAGTAGGGGTCTCCCTTGAATATCTGCTTGGCCATTGTCCGCACCTATCATTTGGACCCCCAGCCGAGGGCAATGCAAGCCGGGATTCAAACTGTACACCAGCCTGTTGAAGAACAGAAGAGGAAAGTTAAATCAAGCGGCGTGTATCTCGCTCACACGAGTACTGACAGTGACACGTGTCAATGATTTGCAAATGGCGTGCGCCCCGACCATCCACGGCAGCGCAAACCAATGTGCTTCTGCGCCGGTGAACTCCAGGCACCACCAGGGTTGTACACATTTTGAGTTAACTGGACCGCGGTGCGTCAAAGGCATGTAGATTTATATTGCGCTGGTGCTTACCCCTAGTGTGACTCATATCTGCGCAGCGTTAGTACTCGATAGAAAGAGGGATCCATGGGTGCCAATCAGTAAAAGCCGTCATCCATTCCATCCGTCCTGACCAGATCCTCCCATGGCCATGTGCCTTTCTCATTAGGGGCAGTCAGAGTAGGCGATTAAGCCGCGATTCACGAGGGATTATGGCAACGATTCCCGCTACCTTTAGGTACGGGTTCTTATGGGGCGCCCAATCAATGCACTTTCTGGCTGTAAATCACGTTTTTGTCATTTGGGTTCGCGTAAGCCCCATAAAACATGCCGGGCTTTGTCATTTCTTGATTGTAACAGCCCAAATTCTTCCGATGGTGCGACGTGGCACCACGCACTTCACTTTCTCCACCATGCCAGCCAACGCTACTTTCCGCAACATTGCCCTGTCTACGACCTTCGATCCTCATGCGGACAAATCTAAGCTATCTCTGGACTGGGTATTAACGCATGGCATCCCTGTGGCTCACTCTGTTGCTTCTGGCCTGCTCACCCTTCCTTGTGTCGCCTCGGGTGATTTCTTCCTCCAGATGAATGTGCTTGTTGTCTCGCCCCTGCCATTTGACCTTGTTCTTGGTCGAGACTGGATGAACTATTGTCAGGAGTCCGTACTGCAGCCTGCGTTCCAGCTGTCTTCCGGTATCATCGATCTTACCCTTCCTGCCATCGGTATCTTTCCCATCCCTTCCTAAATCATTTTCTGAGAATCGACAGGATCCCCTATTACTCCTCCTCCTCCTCGTCCCTGCAACTTGAGTGGGCCCGAAATTGCTGCCGATGTCGACGCTTCCGCACATGATGGTACGTCCCCTTTCAAATTTATAGAATCATGCTCATTATATACTCCAGATAACTTACCTCGCTGCGCCTGCAATGATGATTCTACTTGCCACTGTGCTTCCACTTCTATGTTGCCCATGAATAACATATCCACTACAAACTCTTTGAATATTATCCGAGATATTTTTGTTGGTCATCATTCCACGCGCGCGCGTACCTCCGTATTCTATGCAGATTTACCAGCAATACAGCATGCCTTGAACTTACACGGTATCCCTCACAATGACCTGAGTCTCATCCAGTGCCGACATGCCCTCATCCACCATATTGTAACTGGATCCTGTTTCGACAACCCTTTCAATGGGGGTGACTCATCTGAGACTGCACGTCCCGAACTCGGTACTTGCCGCGCTATTTCGCGAGGGTTCCCATCCGCCGCTGATGTGTCCGAAGCTGTGTTAAATGTGATTCTGAATGCAGACCACAAGCAAATGCCCACGGACCACTACCATCATGTCGCTGCTGCTATGAATATCACAGTTTCTGGGACTCGAAATCTACGTTTTAAATTCCGCGCAGCCATCCGAAAACATTTGGTGGCTGTAAGTAATGCCGAAGCTGACAATAGGTCCTCCGCATCAGTGGCAGATTTTTTCAACGCTTTTGAAAGTCACAAGAAGCCAATTCTCATTGCTATTGCTGCTTTACACCGCATTCAACTACCTTCGAGGGCAAGTGTTGAAGACATACGTGCTCAAATTACACAACACATCGTCTCTGGCAGGTGCGCTCAATTTTCTGGGTCACATAGTTCCTCCGTTCTGCCTCCCAATTTGTCAGTCCCGGATTGTGCTGATGTATGCAAGGAACATGTCGTAAATAGCATCCATCCTGACCTTCAGGTTCATGTTCTGTCGGCTCTAATCGGTGGCCACCTTACGTTGATTCCGTTGAGGCGTTTACTCTCTGCGTTGAAGATTGAATGGGATAAATCTGAATCCTCTCGGGACCTCAAAAAAAAATTATCCACCCATATCAGTATCCTCCGCAAGGGCAAACGTGTTGAAAGGGATGCTGAACAGCGTTCGGAAGTAGACCGGCTGCAGAAAGCAGAGGCTCGTGCTCGTTACGAGAAAGAAATCCGCAACATCATTGCATCTTGGCCACAGCTTGTTCCACGGTCACTCAAAGACAAAGTCATAAATATTTTCCGTGAGCAAACATCTTCCGAAAGTCTTTCCACGTTTACCTGCGCGTCATGTGCTGAATCAGCACCCCTCCGCTCTCACTGTTCCATATCTATCAACGAGTTTGACAAGTCTCTGCTTTTACGACCGGATCGGAAGTCAAACGAGCAGCTTGTCCTGGACCGCTACAAGTGGCTTCATCCGGAATGTGTTCCACCTCCGATGCCGTATGATGAAGGCGAGCTGAAAGACCTTCTTGTCGACCCTGACGGCGTATCCTTCCCATCTAATGGCGGCACCCCTACTCTTTCGCTTTGTACTACATGTCATTCCTCTCTGAAAAACAATAAGCTACCGCCGTTATCTTTGGCCAACAAAACTTTCCTGGGTCCTGTCCCGGAACAGCTCCAGAATCTCACTGTTATCGAGGAAGCGATGATTGCGCGCTGCCGTTCTAAGTGCTGGATCATCCAATTGAAGGAGGAAAACCAAGATCTTGTACTTGCCTCAACGCAACGCGGTGTCAAAGGCCACATTATTATATATCCTCAACAACCATCGAAAGTGGCCGAAGTTCTACCACCCCCATTGACGAAATTGTCTCGCCTGTGTGTGTCTTATTTGTCGGGCATCTCCTCCAACGACTGAATGGCTGCACGAGCACGCAAAGCCTTTGGCCGTAAATGCCAAACGTGTTCGTTCTGCACTTGAATGGCTTCAAAAACACAACCCGTTATACAAAGATATCACCGTAAATGAACCATGTCTCCAACAACTTGAAGAAAACCCTGTCCTCCCTTTCTCCATCGAACATATCCGTCCCAATGCCGCAAGCGAGACTGCCACCTCTCGATATGACTCCACCCCGTCTCCGGACAAATCAGCTCAACCATCGGGTTCAACTACCATTCCTTTTCAAAATGTGATAATTGCTGACGTCGATTGTCACGCTTCCTCAAACGAACTCCGCGCGGCCGCATTGCGACACGTGAAGAAAAAAGGCGGAGGTTATATCCAAATCCCGCATGATCATGAGCCTGCCAACGAATTTAAGAAGGACAGTCTCCTCTTTCCAATGATCTACCCCACCCTCTTTCCCTATGGGATCAGCGGTCCTGAAGACGTTAAACGCCCAGTGCCTCTCTCCTTGGAACGTCATGTCAAGCATTTACTCAATTATCTGACCGTCGGTTTCAAGAACATCCCTCGTTCATGTTTACGGCCTTCAACATCTTGCAACGCCGAGAGATGCTCCTGCACACATCTCTGAAAGTGAAAAAGGCAAACTTCTCTTCGGTTGCATCTCAATTTGCCTCGGTATCTCCTGAAGTTGTCGAAAGAGTCTCCCAACGTGTCGCAAACGGTAACTCGGCTGCTCCCAAGGATGACGAAGAGCGCAAGTTTTGAATCTTCTGAAACAAGTAAATGCAATCACAGCCTCTGTCCCAGGCTCCTCTGCTGCCCGAGTTAACATGCGAAACGAAATCCGTGGCCTCATGATTGAGAAAGGTCTCCCAAGTTTCTATATAACTATCAATCCCGCCGATGTGTATAACCCAATTGTGAAATTTTTGGCTGGTTCAGAAATTGACGTGGACTCTTTATTGCCTAGCGATGTACCAAACTATTGGGACCAGTCAGTCCTGGTTGCTAAAAACCCCGTTGTGGCTGCCCGCTTTTTCAACATATACGTGAAGGCATTTATTTCTGCTCTTCTCGGATACGACCCTGAACAGAAAAATCTTGACGGTGGAATCCTCGGTGTAGTCAAGGCATACTACGGCTGTGTTGAAGCTCAAGGACGCGGGACCCTCCATTGCCATATGGTTGTCTGGGTAGAAGGTGGTTTGAATCCCGATGAAATTAAGAAACGAGCGTTGAGTTCCGATCCCTCTGACATCGATTTCTGTAAACACCTTTTAGCATTCCTAGACGATACAATCTCAAACGAGGTCCCACCTGAGCCGCAACCACAGATTCCAGTGCCTTCAACCAAACATCACCCCTGTTCTGTCCGAGGAGTACCCATTGTTGATGTCCCCCACGTTGATAAAATTGACGATGCTGCTGCCCCAGTTGAACACCAGCCCAAATTCATCTCGCTCGAAAGACAGCAGGATTTGCATAATCTTGTTTCCAAATGCCAGAGTCACGAACATTCAAAGACATGCTTTAAATATTGGCGGGCCCACCTGAGCCGAAGACTTGCCGATTCGATCTTCACGAAGATAATGTGCGTGCGGAGAGTTCTTTTGATTCAGAAACGGGAGAAATTTCTCTCAGGTGCCTAGATGGACTTGTTAATAATTTCAATGCAACCATAATCGAAGCCATCCGTTGCAATATGGATATTAAATTCATCGGTTCCGGAGCTTCAGCGAAAGGCATTCTGTACTATATCACGGACTACATTACCAAGTCCCAATTGAAACCCATGTTGCATTCTCAATGTTGGAACTGGCGGTCAAGAAGCTAGGAAGGTCGATCCCTTCGAATCGGACCATACCACACGTGCAAAGAAGATGCTTCAAAAATGTGCCTATGCAATGATTTCTCAACAAGAACTTTCCGCGCAGCAAGTGGCGTCCTACCTCATGGGCTTTGAGGACCACTTTACAAGCCATTCTTACCGGAATTTATATTGGACTGCGTTTGAAGCATTCATTAATAAAGAACTGCCCAGTCCCGAGTGCTATCCAGCCAAGAATGTGGTGCGAGCACCGGTGCAGGATGAACCTAACGAGAAGAGCAATGATAATGACCCAGACTCGGAGGAAGACAGAGATGATGATGATAGCGATGAAGATAGCTCACCGTTTCTTAATGATCTTGTGGAACCTGACCAGCCCAGCCACGCATCTCGTATGGATGACGACGACCAGGAGATCCGCGTTTCCGTTGACGGACAAGGGAAGTTGGTGCCTACTGGAAGTCAGTTAGCAGATTATCAAATGCGTGGTGACGAACTGAGGGGTACATGTGTCTGGGATTTTATTTCACGAGTGGACAAGGTTAAAAAAACCTCGGACAGTCGCAAGCACAAAGCTGATGATTCTAATGAGTATGCGGACGACATTGACGATGATCTGAATGAAGAGAATGACAGTAATGAAAATCTTGTAGATGAGGATGCCGAAGAAGAGCATGACAACTCACAAAATTCAGTCATGCAAAACGATAGTCGTAAACGTCCTCGAGTTGAACTCAAGAAAGGACACGAGCAAGCGAAAACACATATTCTACGAGTCCGCGCACCTGGTGACGTCCTCGTTCCAGTACCGATTGGGCCAGGTATTCCACGGCGAGATAAGAAAGATTTACGAGAAAAGTATAGCAGACTAATGTTGATATTTTTCAAGCCATGGCGCCATGCCCACGACCTCAAAGAGACACATCCCTCATGGGAACATGCCTTCAACGATTTCAAAAGACCTGTTCACAATCAGTGTTGTCAAAAATGGATAATATGCAAATACTTCACGAGTGTCGAGATAGCCGCGACGATCATTTTGCTGAACGCCGCAACCGTATGAGGCGATCTGTGCATTCCGAGAGTCGACGTCGGCGACGTCAAGTTGCAGATGATTTTTCCGGCGAGGATGTAACAGAAGACATGATTCTGGAGCACTTGGAAGAACTCACGACTCGGTTCTCTCTCAAAAAGGCTGCCTCTACTGAGGCCATTTTGGAATGTCTGAATTACGCTGAAGAGGCGGGACTGTATGATATACATGTTCCGCAACTGCCAAGAAACAATCCCGAACATGGACCTGAAAATCTTGATCAACCTCATGGCGCTCATCTAGCAATCGATACATACCCGGAAGATGCTTGGGAAAAAGCGTACGAAGATCGGCGGGATCAATACAAGCGCAACACGTCTTGCTCAACTCCCGAAACTCAGCCTGACATGTCCAAAGAGTCGAGCAGTTCAATTTCCGACGGCACTGCCTTTCGGAATGCGTTCTATCAGTCAGATGAGACCGCTGAAATCAGACAAGATATTGAGGGCTCGGAACCGGAGAAAAATATCGATATTGAAGCTCACATTGCGAAGTGGACTCTGAACAAGGAACAAGCCAGTGCATTTCGCATCATTGCAGAGCATAGCTTGCAGAATCGACCAGAGCAATCCGAATGTTCCTTGCGGGCCCTGGTGGTACAGGCAAATCACGAGTCATAGATGCCTTGCGAGATTTCTTTCAGTTGAGGGGCCAAACCCGTAGATTCCGCCTTGCTGCATATACAGGAGTTGCTGCCCGAAACATTAAAGGGATGACCCTTCACGCTGCACTGTGTTTGAAACAACGCTCAAGTGCCTCAACACAGTCCAAGACGCGACGAGATCTTACTGCGATGTGGGAAGGTGTCGATTATCTGTTCGTTGACGAGGTGTCGATGATTGGATGTCCTATGCTGCTGAAGATTAGCCAAGCGCTCAACGAAGCGAAGGGCAATGTCGCACCATTCGGAGGTGTAAATGTGATATTTGCTGGCGACTTTGCACAATTACCACCTGTGGGAGAAGCGAAGTTGTTCGCAAAAATCAGTACAGACACAGAGAGCTCTGCTGGAAAGAAAGGCCAGGAGAATATCATGGGAAAACTTCTCTGGTTATCGGTCAAAACTGTCGTCATTTTGAAACGAGTTGAGCGTGTCAGGCGGAAGAGAAACCAAGTCACAGGCGAACTCGATGAAGCAGACCCTGCAGCAATACGATTTGTTGAGTTGCTGAGCCGATTGCGCGAAGGCCGGTGTACCCTTGAGGATTTTGACCTATTAAATACCAGGTTGATAACACAATTGCAACCGGACTGGAACGAACCTCGGCTTCAGAATTTACCAGTCATAGTTTCTCAAAATGAGCTCAAGGATGCTTTGAATGAGAAGGCGGCCAATGTGTATGCTGCGAGGACAGGAAACGAGTTACACTGGTACTATGCAACAGATATGCGGAGTAACGGTGTTGTTGTTGCGGAGCCAGCCCTTAGAGAGCATCTTCTGTACAGATTGCACTCGGGCCAGACCAGCCATCGTCTCGGACGTCTGCCTCTTGCGATCGGAATGCCTGTCATGATCACACAAAATTTCGATGTACAAAATGGCATTGTGAATGGAACAACAGGAATTGTACGACAAATACGCTACGAAATCAATGAGTTTGGGGAAAGATATGCAAAGTCATGCATAGTCTACGTACGGACATGACGGGCCCAGCGTTGCCCAATCTTCCTCCAAAACACGCTGCCGTGCTTGCTGAAACCGTCGATATGACTTTTATCCATCCAGACTCACACAGAAAATGTGTAATCAAGAGGACACAGCTCCCTCTAGTCCCAGCGTTGCCATGACGGCTCATAAAGCCCAAGGAAAGACGATGGAGGCAGTGGTCGTGGATCTCGAGAGCACACGCGGAACGGAATCACCTTATGTCATGCTCTCACGTGCGACCTCTCTTGACGGAGTCTTCATTCTTCGACCATTCCGCTTGAATACCATTCAATGCCATCCAAGTCAAGATGTTCGCAGTGAGTTCAAACGACTAGACATGTTGAGACACCAAACTACAATGAAGTACGGCTCCCCTGCAGAAGCGGCTGAGTCGCAGGAGTATCTTGTCGAAACGTTCTCGCCTGCTGCTCTACCGGACGAGGAGGAAGTGGATCCCGATCTCGGCGCATGTCTAGAACCAAGGCGCCTTGCTGCCCTCCAGGCGACAACGGCCCGTTTGATAAGGGGTCAGGAGCCGGCGCACTCTCACACCGTTCCTCGCAACAGGCGCAGCGCGAGGTTTGCGCAAGACACCGTACCCATGGATGTAGACTCGGAGGCAACATCCTTCGGCTACTCTGCAGCATGCAAGCGCGGTCGCGTCGAAGACGAGTCCGGGTCGGAAAACCTTGACCGTCCGCGCAACAAGAAACGCAGCAAATGGAGTTAATCCCTATTTTGTATGTCTGCCCGATCTCACAATGGTTAATTATCTCTCGCTTATTGACGGAATGTCGCAGAATATTCGCCGGTATTCTCCAACCTTCCTTGGAGAAAAACTTATAAAGCCACGCCTTCTGACCCTCCGATCCATTCCACTCATCCCAAATTCATCCCCCCCACATTCCTTTAATCTCTACTCTGCGTCTTTATCTCCTCTGTATGTCTCGCTCTCTTGGGACTCGTCGGGACGTCATCAATCCCGATGGCGACACCATCTACGACGGAGTTCTCAACACACTAAAGAAGTCGCAGTCGACGAACCTCGACTTTCACGACTTTGGTGAGACCTTCTATCGGAAGTTCGATTCTTCGGGCATCTATGGCCACTACTACCTGTCAAAGAATGACCGCAAATTCACTGCTAATATTGTGGGTGAAATCGGGTCAGAGGAAGATGGTACATGGCTTGCTGCCTATCCCAAGAATTGGCCTGCTGACAAACTGGTACGTCTATCTGCCCATATTGCGGCTATTCCTGACTTTTAAAAGCCTGTTCGCGACTCTTCCAAAGCACACCGAATGACTCTGGCAGTCAGGTGCCCACGGGCGCTCCCAAAGAACTCCAAGAGATGTTCGGTGACTATTTGGCAACGGCAGACAAGGTCCGGGGCGATGATATGGAAGAGGAGGCCAGGCTGCGCCAGGTATCTGTCATTTCCTCAGCTCATTTTGCATCACTGATGTCTCACCGTCTCAGCGTTTCTCAAATGTGACCGACTGGGTCGTGCGCCCGGATAAACAGAAACTGCCCGGCAATATTATGTTACTCCGTTTTCCTCCCACTTACGAGGCAAGTATTTGTTTGACGATGGATTCTATTGCTGAATGTCCATACAACAGGTACCTGCTGCCAAAAGTGCCCAACGCAACAGGTCCTCCGACTCTGAACGCCCGAGGAATACCAAGTCCCGGAGGTCTGTCCAAGTCCCCCGGAGGATGTAGATATGGGCTCCTCCAGCAATTCGGCCGAGTCGACCCCGGGTATGCAGTCCACAATTTCATCGTAGCGGTCAAGCTTCTGACATATCGAATAGATCGCAAGATCGGAGACACATACGACCCAGACATTCTACCTGATCACCGCGGCCCTTACTTCGACCATCGCGATGCCAAAGTTGTTCAGCGCAACATCCGGGACGAGGATGAAAGACTCATTGCCCCGCATGAGCTGTATGAAAAATTAACGGAGGGTACCCTTTTTTGCGCTTCGGTTTCGTTGGAGACTTTTGTTTACGCAAACGGCCCTTACCCATCCAAAGTATGTGTCCGCCATTGAATACCGTTTATCTATTTAACAAGGACAGATGTACCACATTTACATCGAGCAACTCAAAATACTCGACAAGGGCAATGGAAAGGCTTGGTCGCACCCAATTCCCGAAATCCCCTCGGCAACGCCGAAGCGAGCGAGGGACCCGCAGCCAGAGGCAGATTCCGATGTTGACGACACATTCAAGAATTTCCAGTCGCCCTCGAAAAGGGCTCGCTTTTAGGGATTCCTGCACTCCCACCCTCTTAAATAAATAGCGCGCTCGTTCTAAGTATCTACTTTCATAGTCAGTCGTTCTACAGTATGATTCCATCTCGTTTAATCTACAATATAATTATCTTTGTGGTAGATGAGCTCCGCGGCCATTTTAAGTCACGGGGTCCAGAGGACGACGAAGAGGTTGTCGAATGGCTTACTTAATTCGACATGGTCTTCAACGTTCTCCTTCTAAAAATAGCCAAACGGTAGCGGGCCGTGCCGCTCGTCGGCCCTACGCGCTTTATTAAGAAACGATTATGGATTTATTAAAGGCCCATAATCACGCATAATCGTGGTATAATCGCGGTCAATTCTGACCGCCCCGAAAATCATTTGGATTATGGCGCGATTATCAACGAGAGACGATCAAGCAACGATTAACCCCCGGAGCCATAATCGTTGCCTTAATCATAATCGTGGTCGAATCGCCTCCGGAGGCGATTCGACGATTATGAACGATTATGGATTTAACGCGATTCTCCAACGCTCAAATAAATCCATAATCCTTCTAGAATCGTGTCGCATAATCACGGCTTAATCGTCTACTCTGACTGCCCCTATTGTCTGGCTTCCCACAGTGACTTCTATACAGGGAATTACAGCTCGATGGAGGCTGACAAATTCGGTAATATTTCCTCTACACACCCAATCGCCATTATAGCACAATGTCCTGTATATTGAAATCAATTTGTTAAGGGTTGCAACACGTTGATCGACAGTTGGTCGACAGTTGGCAGCAAGTAGTGGTGCGCAGCACTGGCCATGAACTGTGCGGACCAGAGAGTCCTTGATCTGAGATGTTGGAGGGAGACAGAGGCACGCTGATGAAAGCTCCATTATTTTGAGGGTCCTGTCATTACCTGTGTGTTACTAACAAGACCGATGTTCCAACTCCCATTCGATAGGATGAATTATTCCCAACACAAGGAAAACAATACCGGACTGGAACATGTAACAATCAGCGCTCAATGACACGGAATCCGGAGCACACCAAACCCTCATTTATTCCTCGTCGCTCAAAAAGGAAAGCCGGAGGTTGGCACGCATTCCCTGATCCCGATTCGAACGGGGATCCCTACTGGGACAATTATGGGGGGCATGTGCGCACCGCGCGCTATCAGGGTTTTAGTGGCTGTGATAAAATGCGTCATAAATGATGACCTGCATCGCTGAAAACCAAAAGTACCATATGCGATTGAACCGGTGTGCTCCAAGCGCTGTGCGGTCTTGTACAGTTCAAGAACCAGTCATAAGCCACCATTGGGACGCGAGTGCGGTTCAATGGGTGCAGGCAGGTAACATAGTTCTGGCGATGGAAGGACTATGAAATGTTCCCAACACAAGTTGAATGTGTCTTGCGGGTAGAACATACTGTACCAAGTTGTAGGGGAGCAACGCCCCGAGGACCGTGACAAGGCCGTTGCCTTCTTTTCAGGCAACGGGCCCCACCGTGAGCGTGACCGTCGCTTAAAGAGGCAACCGCGCTTTGGGCGGTTCCGTGACGCGCGTGCCATTGTGCCACTCGGCGCTGCTAGATGTAGTAATCTCAGACAACGGAGTGCTTGGTGATTTCACGAATTCAAGTAAAGAAGTGGCAGAATTTTTTTGTCCCCATCCACGCTCGTGGCTCCTCAAGCTACAACGGCGAAACAAGCTACTGGCCCCCGCAGGCTCTTATATCTCGGATTGACTACCTTCATGCTCTCCCTCGTAACCTCCCATCTTTTTGGGCGTACAATCCGCGGGGGGAACTGTGGGCGAAGGGTGGGATTCCAGTTGACGACTCAGATTCAGAAAATGAGGGCCCTGGCAGCGGGGACGATTACGACTCTGGGAACGATGATTGTGATGATTAAGTAGAGGCTGCAGGAGCTCAAATCATTATTTTTGGATTTTTTACGATTTTTTCAATGTCACGATTTTTTTCAGGCAACGGTCCCCATCGTGACCGTGACCCTGCAGAAAAAAGGCAACGCAACGGGCGGTCCGTGACCGTGACCGTTGCTCCCCTACAACTTGGTACAGTACTCACACGTCAAAGTTCAAACAATACGGCACACACGTTTGAACCATGAGTCCACCCAAAAAATCCTCATTTATCCTCATCCGAAACCAAGACAAAGACGCACTAGAAATAGTGGTGCCCCGATCCCCAGCACTGGTCGATTGGTGGGGAGTTGCCGGACATTGCCGAGGTGATCGATGATCCGCGATGCCGGCATCGGTGACTCGTCGCCCTTGGTCTCTCGCTCCTGCGGCAGTCCATCTCAGGAACTCTGCTTCCTGGAGATTCGGTGAGCTACCATGTATTTCCTTATCGATCCAGGATGCGGTCTGCGCTTCTGCAACACTAACCAATGCTGCCGCAGGAAATTACTCATTACCAACTCATTACCGCACTGAGTACTCGGTCCTCTTATCGACTCCCACTCCCCCACTCCCCTCACCCTTCCGGAGTCTCTATGGGTCGATTTATACCGCTCAACGCTTCAACACTTGCGGCCATTCCGCACTGCGTAGCATCCAAGAATATGAGTCCCTTGTTCTACGAAGCCCGGCACGCGGAACGGCCTGCTCCGGCGCGTTGTCTGTCTAGTCACATTCTTATTGCTTTAAGGGAATCCGGCTGCGCGGCGCGGTGCCGTCTCGGGGCCCCGATCACACAATGCGCACTGGAAAGGTTGATCGTTTGTTTCCATGCGCTTCGGGCTATATATCCTCCCCCCCAAATCAAGGCGCCAGCGGATACGTGGACAATTCGGGGCGTTCGCGAGAACTTCTTGCAGCGCCTTAGTCTCGTTCCCGACGTTATAGGGCAGTCGTCGCTGGCACTCGCGGGCAGAGCAGTGGCGGTCCGCCGGACCGCTCGGAATGATCCGAGGCAGATTTTTGATAAAATTTGATGGGGGAACACTGCCCTACAACGAACACCGGGAAGGTAGTTTTGGAGAAAGAGGCCCTATTGGGCATCCAATCCCTTCCTTCGGAACTCATCTGTGTTATTTCCTCCCTCTCTTGCACCGATCCGAAGCCTCGTGCACTGTCGCCAGTGCACACCCTCGCAAGGGTCTGTATGTTGTGGCGCAATATCGCACACGGCCTCCCAGATCTGTGGACCGATATTCGTCTCTTCAGCTGCCACCCTGGTCAGCCGGATATTTTGGACGAATATTTTCGCAGATCCAGTACCTTGTCCGTGGATATCTTTTGGACGTCCCATTCACCGTTGCAGGGAAAGAATTGGTCGAATTTTGGGCCGTTGTCCTCAAAATTTGGTCGGTGGCTCCACGGTGGCGCCGTCTTTCCATCATTAATACCAACGACAATTTCTCGCGCATGCAGAACAATGTCGGGCGCAAGACCGCGCCGTGCCTGGAATCCCTCCAACTCCGCGTCATTCAGAGCGAATCTTTGACGCATAGGAGACCGGTTCTTTCTTTAGGGTCTATTCCCGCATTGAAATCCCTCGTCCCTCATGGCATTTCCCTCGTGATCTTCTCGATCCTTGATCAGCTGGAGAATCTGGATCTCTTTGGGACTAATGCCGCACTCGTTATGGAGTTCGCTGCACGATTCGCCGCCTTTTCACGGAATCCACATGCAATCCCTCGTCTCCGCCATCTGTCCCTCCGTGGCAGGCTGCCGCGGCTGCACGGAACGTCCGGAGCTGCATTGAAAACATACATATCCTCACTCACGACTCTCACCCTGGGAAACGTCCGTCGCGATGATTCCCATTTCCAATCCCTCTGCTGTCTCCTCAGCACTCCGCTGCTTGAAGAACTATCCTTAACCGACTTGACCCACACGTGTTGGGACACCTTGACAAGGTCGCTCAGCGACGAGCGTCTCGAGTTCCCCATACTCCGTACGCTGAAGCTGTCATCCATTGCACAATGCACTCTCCATGGGTACTTCGCCACTGCATTCCTTGCCCTGGAGCACCTCAGTCTTCTCCACGTCGACTGCAGCACGTTCTTATCGGCGTTATCGACGCGCCAATCGGTTCTTTGGACCCATCTACGCACCCTGGCGCTGAATACCGCCGATTATGGTCTTCTGCGCTCGGTCGTCGAAACAAGGATTGCGTATTATCAAGTACTTCGAGTAGGCTGGCCCTGGAATGCTATGAGTGACGATGACCAGGCGCTCGTTGCGCCAAGTGCGTCTATGGTCCTCTCACAGCTTCTACGATCCCGATCACCTTCTCACTTTGCTTCCTATCCCCTTCAGCTTGGAAATTCAGTCGAATCTCTAGAAATTGGAGTTTGGGCGGTCCTGAAGTGCTCCTAAAAACGATCCACCACTGCTTCCCTGCGCTCAGATCGTTGTCAGGGTCAGAATTGGCTTTGGCGAATATAACGGAGGAGGTCCGCCTCTTGCGCAGCCAAGTACAGCGTTTGGAGCTCGAGCGGCGGGCGGCTCTCGACGAATGCAAATGCGGCTCTGGATGATGTCCCTTCGGCGTACGCGACCACATGAATTGTTGTATTTATTGGGTTTCTCAGGGAGGCAAACACCATTTACATATGAAATTACCGTTTCTTGTGCTCCTAGCTTGCTGGAATTGTTCAGACGAAAAACCGCGTTTCACTGTTCGCTCTGGTTCTCCCGCATCGGAAGGCCGTCCGTATCTGCTCCTTGTTCAACTGTGTATCACGAGTGTGCAAATCTAGTCATGGCCAACCCCCTCCGTCTCTCCAATCCTGAACACATACTTCACAGCACTGGCTTTCCCCGCCTTCAAATCCTGCAACGCTTGCTGCACACCCGCCAGTCCTCCAGGCACGACCTCGTGCGGGTGAGGCTTGAACCTTCCCTCGAATATCATCCGTGCCATATACCTGAAATATACGAACCCGAATTCCTTCGCATCAATGTGCACCGCGCCCACAGACGTGAATGAGCCGGTCACGCCTTCCGGATATTCGAATGGTTGCGTCCGCGCGAAACGCTCCGGCGGGAGGACGCTCGTAACGCGCCCCGGGCGCGCGAGCGCGCCAAGGATGTTCTCGATCGAGCCCTGACCGCTGACGGTGTCGAACGCGTACGCAATCCCCTCCTGCCCTGCAGCCGCCAACGCGTCCTTGATGCCCTGGACGACCGCGTCGTCGCCTGCGCGGTAGTCCACGATCGCATCGCCTTTGCTCTTGTCGATGAGGGACTCAGCGAAGGGGATGCCCCGCCCCGCGACGCCGATGATCGGGTGGATGTTCGCGAGGCGCGCGAACTGAATGGCGTACGCGCCGACCGCGGTGGCGGCGCCGTACACGACGAGGGGAAGGGGCGCGCTCTGTGTGGTCCACGGCGCAGGGAGGTCGAGGCGAGTCTGATGGAACAGCCCCACAGCCGCGGTCATCGCTGCGAGCGGGAGCGTCGCAGCACCTAGAACACAGAATCTATTTCATTCATCGCTCAGTACAAACGAGACCCGACGCTACCTTCGAAGCTGAGATGGTTGGGGATGTGGAACGTCGTGTGCTGCCACGCCAGCGCGTACTCCGCGAAGCTCCCATGCGGGGTGCGCATCTCGTGGAACGCGGCGACGCGCTCACCGACCTTGAACTCGTATACGTTCTCCCCGACTGCATGAACTATTCCGGCAATGTCGTCCCCAGAATTGCCAGGCGTGCCCCATTGAGGCACCTTCCTGCAGATATATGTTAAAACTGTCCCACTAGGCGCGGACGCTGTTGAAGATCTACCAGTCTTTGGGATTCGAGCCGCTGACGACCACTTTCACGACGATCTGGTCGGGGCCGGGCGTGGGGATGGGCGAGTCGATGATTTTTGTGACCAGATCGCTCGGCACGTAGACTTCTTTCATGGTGGAAACTAGACTGGTTTGATGTGCTAGAGGCTGGGTTTTGAGTGTTTTGAAGTAGAGAAATGAGGAGTAGAGGACGGCGGACCTGCTCAGTTCCGGAAGGCAGTGAACGAACAACCAGGGAATGGGCACTATAAGTATACAGGATTAGTAAGGACGCGAGGACGGAAATATCCAAGCCCAGAGAAGGATAGGTCAGCCGTGGGGAAAGGAACGCAGATGTCGCAATTTCTCGCACTAGATTGGGGGTCGAATGCCGTCATTCCACCGGGTGCCAAATCTATCAGCCATTGCTTTAAATCAGCCATTGCTTTAAATCATAAAAATAAGCATGGATCCCCAAAGCGGCTATTGAGTCCGCGAAACACCATTTTTATATCCCGAATAGACTATAATGTTCCGTCTCTGCCGGAGGAAATCCATGCAAAAATGCTCTGGCTTGGGTGTTCGAGTGGGTGCCACCAGTCATGAGACACTACTGGAATGTGGAGTACGGATTCTGAGATCTGCATTGATGTCATGATGTTGCCAGAATTCGAAGGACGCATGGAAACTTTGGGGATTGTCAGAAGCGAGCGCACATGCGTCTGGCGCTCAGTCGGAGTCAGCGCGCCGCCCAGAGCACACAGGTCCAATCGGACTGATGATGACAGAGCAGAACAGGCTCCGGCAAAGCCGACGGAGTTGGAGGATCAGCCGCCGCTGCCAGTGGCCGGCTGGCTTCTTTGGCTTCAAAAATCTCAAGCCAAAGTCCCAGGCTAGCTCAAGCCAGCACTTAGGCTTGGCTTGGCTTGACGAAGCTTGGTTTCGCTGGCTTTTGGCTTCAACAAATGAGTCAGGTCGGATCTGACCAAAATCTGGCTGATGATGACAGAGCGGATTTGTTGTCCGCAGTGCGATCCTGGTGGCGGTGCGGTGATCCGTGTAGCCGTCTCAGCCACTTCGTTCCCGCGTCTGATGTCTCCCATCTCTGCGTGCATGTTCTGTTGCAACTGACGAGACTAGCCCACTGCCCCGCGCCGGCGTCTGCTGCTCCTCCCGTATACCCGCCCGCCGGCGCTGGCCGTCTGTCTCCTCTGCGTCTCCGGCGTCGTGCGCTGCCACCCCGCTGTCGTGCACACTGTCTTGTTCTGTGACCTCGCTTTCGCGCATCACCACCCCAATGTCGTGCTCTGCTACCACCACCGCCCCCGTCCCGCACTCGTACTCGTGCATCACCCTGCACCTCTCCATCTCCGACCTCGCCTTCGCAGAGGACCCCTCCGCGCTTCAAGCACACGGGCGAGGTGCGTGTCTTCTCTTTATTTCCTCGTCCTCTCCTGCTCTCCATTCGCGTCTCATGCTATCGTGGTTACATGCCGCATTGAACACGTACGCGTCTCGCGCTCCCACATCCCTTCCCTTCCCACGCCGGTCCTTCGCCCATTATTCGCACCTCCTCTCCTCTCCTCTCCTCTCCTCTTCACTCTCCTTCACTCCCCTTTACTCCCTCCATTCCCTCCCTCCATCCATCCCCCACGCCCACACGCTCCGCGTGCCCCTCCCCGACGCGCCCTTCGCGGGGCTCGTCGGCGGTCTCCCGCATGTCGTGCGCTGGGTCGCGGACGTGCTCCTGCGGAAGGGCGTGTTGGGCACCAAGCAGATACGCGGTATTCTGGGCGTGGATGAGGAGCGGGGTCTTGACGCCGACGACGTACCTGCACGCGGGGTCTTCGGCACCCACGACGCAGGATCTTTCAATATTGCGCCTCCCTGTACTGACGGAGGACGCGGTCAATGCGCCATGTACGGGGTGCGCGCGCGCAGTTCAGTCGGAGAGGACGACGGGAGCGGCCAAGAAGCGCAAGAGGACGAATTCGAGCGAGCAGACGAACACCAGCCGCCCCAGATGCCGCACATCCTTATCCACTGCGCACACGGCCTCTCGCGCTCGCCCGCCGTGTGTGCCGCGCTCTTGGTCGCGCTGCCGCTCGTCGATCTGCGCGACGTGGAGCCGGGGGATATCGGCGCGCGCGGGCTCGCCTGGGCTTAAAGAAGTGGGCGGGTTCGTCGACAGCCCCGTGCGGGGCTCGTGGTCGGCGTGACTTGGAACTGATGGGTTGGGCGAGTTGGATGTCGCGCCTGATGTCGACTTCCATCTCGCGCCGGTGCGGATGCAGATGTGGATTTCGACAACAGGTTGGCGGAAGACACCACCGCTCGATCTGCCCGACACGGCCACGCCTCCCCCGCCCCCCTCGCCCTCGCCTACACACAGGCACGCCGCCCCGTCGCGAGGATGAACGAGGGCTTTCACGCGCAGGCGGGGCAGTTCGCGGCGCAGGTCGGGGAGTGGGGGTGCACGGTGGCGGGTGTGTAGCGGGGGGGAGGATGGGAGGGGGCGATGGGGTGGGCGGACGGGCGGGGGGAGAGGCGGGAGTGGAAAAGCGAGAGGGCGCCCCACCCTTCCTCCCCTCCCCTCTCCACCTTCTCACTCTACCGCTCTACTTCCCCTGCCCACCACCGCCCCCTCGCTTTTCTCTCCCGCCTCTCCCCCTCCCAGGAGGGGTGTGGGGAAGTGGAGGCGGATGCGTGCTCGGGTGGCTAGGTGGGGGGGGGGGGGGGAGACAGCGGGCCGGGAGCATCTCCGCTCATGCCTTTCGACGAACGCAGGACGCGCTTCCCCTCCTCGCACTTGCACGTCGCGTGTGCGTGAACGAGGAGCGCGTCGTGGCTTATGCCGGTGCGCGCTCGTTTGGCTAGGTTGGGAGGGATGGCGGCCGGGAGGAGGTGGGTGTGGGCTGGGTAGGCTGCCGCGCATGGGGATGCACAGCGCGGAACAACGAGGACGGGCCCGCGCGCTAACCGGATGTCGGTCTGCTTCACGCCGCTTGCTTCTATGTTGATAATTCTAATGCTCAGTTGTCGCGCGTCTGCGGTGGGTGGTTACCGATGCAGTCGACTTTGCGTTGGGCAGGGTGGAATAACACTGGCCGGTATGCAATTACTGTGAGATAATATATGCGCTCGGCATTAATTGAATCATGATCAGTGAACGGGGCCCAGGCGCACGGTAACTTTCACGGTGAACATTAACGATTTCTGCTAAAATGAAGATGAAGGAGATTATCAGCTTGATCAAACACCGCAGCCTTGCCCCTCTCCCCCGATAAAAGTACTTGCACGCCATTGGAAATTTCATCGGATATTAAATATATTGACCTTCATGGATCGTTTTTCTCGAGTTCGTGTTTCTTTCTTGAGGGGGACAGTGGTTCTGGTTAGAAGAGCGACCACAAAATTAGTCGGTCAAAGCAACAGCAAGACGAAGAAGTCATAGAATTGAACCCGGTCGACAAGCCTTCAAATAATGGCCACAAGTTAACTTGTTCCGGCACCGGGTACGCAGTTTGGCTAACTGACTTACAGCTGCTTTGACCCAGGATTTTCGGATGCATTACGGGTCGAGTCGTTCTTTACCTGGTATTCCAAGGCGGTATCCGGCTCAAAAGATGGAGTGATGTGTGATGGCTTGTGCGGGGCACTTGGCTGTACTTGGCATTTCAGAGGCCCTTAGGCGAAGTTCGGGGTCCTCATGACTCTCAATAATTTTCCTGATGATTCCAAGGCTCGAAACTATGCATCCTAGAGCCATCGGATGCCTATGTGGTCAATTTAAAGTCAATCTACGTACATTCAGGCACTCAAGTCAAGGATCTGATGCATAGTTGAAGTCGGAGAACACATTTTTTGAGGGCAAACATTGGTTGTGTTTACCGGAATTGCCCGGAAAATAATCTGAGCTCCTCAGTATCTTCTAAGGGTATAATTTATGGGTTAGAAAAAAATAATTGGAGCCAGCGGGCTTTGGGAATGTGCCCAAGTCATCGCCGACATTTCAACTTGCGCAAGTCACATTTGTGACTTGTAAGTCACCATTTTGACTTGTGGCGTCGAAATTGACTTGCGCACCCAAATCCATGTGCAAGTCAATACAAGTCAATTGGCGCTGTCATAAGTCAATCCGGCAAGTCAAAAAGTGAACCCTAGAACCCCTGATAATGCCATTTGAGGCTAGGTCTCGGTCCGGACAAAATTTTGGAGTGCTGTTTATTATCCTGGTATGTAAACATGTTTATAAACAGGTGTTTATAAACCGGTTTTTAAATGGATCTGGCCAGACGGCCGGTTTTTAATTATGTCATCCAGCAAAATATTCTCGTTTTGCACTCCCTTCTCGCATGTATCTTCACATCTGGCAACCTTCAGAATACCTATTTCATTGAAGAATTGTGGTTGTCACGAAAACGAACCTCATCGGCCGTCTCGGCCATTTTATTTCCCCCGGTCGGCTCGATCCAAAGAGAAAATTTCATGATTCCACGCCAGATTTCATGTTGCCCGCCCATTGACAGTCTCTGGCCTTGTGCAAAGGGTCCTACACACCGATACTGCAAGCACGTGCACGAAAATGCCATTTTGGAGGCGCCGAGCTGATTTTTTAGTGGTGGTTTCTAAGCACCCTATGAGGCTAGGTCATTTCCGGACAAAAAATGGGGCTTTTGGACCGAAAAGCTAGGTCGTGTCCGGACAAAAATCGAGGGTCTGGACAATTTTTGGGCAATCACCGCACGCAGAAGGCCTTTTCCGGCCAAATATCACTCAGATATCCGTGAATCAGTCGGATCGGTGCATAAACCACGAAAACACACGAAACGGGAAAATTTGAGCCTTTTGGAGGGCCGTGGGAGCAGAAAATTACCCTTTTCGGCGATGATGTCCGGACAAAAATCGGCGGATCCGGGGTTTTTGTAGCCTAGCCTCCAATGGTATTACCAGGGGTCCTTGAACCCTCCCTGGGCGAGCCCGCGCAAGCCAGGCCTAAGCCCCGGCTTTCAGGCCAAGCCAGGCCCTGGGCATCACTACTAGTGATGCCCAGGGCCTGGCTTGGCCCCTAGTAGTGGCCGTCGGACATGGCATGGCTTCTTTCACTGCCTCAAGTCCGCAGTCTCCTTCCTTCGCCGACCTTCCGCCTATCTTTAGCTGAGGACATGGTCATTGCGTTCCAGGCCCACCTAGACCAATTTGACTGCCCGGAGACATGACCGTTCCGATAAACCCAGATTTCTCTACATTGTGTCTGCCTCGTTCTGCCTTGGTCTACGGGAGTAGCCCCGAGGCAGTCGGATGCCGACCGAGCGACTTTCCCTATCTATAGCTAAGGACATAGAACCAAGTAGGCATATTTCTGGGTCTACCTCTGCGTCTACGCAGCTAGCCCAAGTTAGGCCTGGAACGTGGCGAGATCCCTATCCTGCACAGCCGTATAAACTTTTTGAGGTCTTTTGCCTGCCAATGCACTATCCAACTCCCACTATTATGTAAAGGGCTGGGCCTTTGATCGACGATCAGTGCTCCCAAATTAAAAATTCGTGAAACAATCTTGAAATAGAGACCTCATATATAAGAACCGCCTGGTCAGGGATGCCAGTCCCGACTCCACCAAAGCTACCTGTCTCATGATGCGCAAAGCACGAATTCATGCCCTCGCTGTACTATGTGTCTGCCCTATCGCTCTAGCTGATCCTGTTTGCATTGTTGGTGCGGGACCTGCTGGCTTGACCATCGCAAATCGGCTCCAAGCAAAAGGATACGCCACTGTAATTTTTGAGAAGGACGCTGAAGTCGGGGGGAAATGCCAGGCGTATTATGACGAACAGTGCGTAACATTATAAGCACTGATACTTCAGATGAGGAGCTTACACTGGTAATTTTCAGAGGCCTTTTCCATCCGATGGGCGCCCTGCTTTACTCGAACCAGACGTATCGGGAGACGCTACCCGTCATTGACGCATCTGGCGTATCTTCCTTCGCTTTCGGGTATACTTCTCCGGAGTGGCTGTATGACTGGCGCAATGGCTACACCGAAGAGGTGTCCACTCCATTGTCCGAGCTGACCGCAAACGAGCTGTTCAAGGAGGAAATCGAAAGGTACACCACCTTTTGGAATACAGAGTTTGCTCCGAAGGCGGTGATAGGATACAAGGCAAGAGGCACATTATCAGAATGCATTCTCGATCCTGACGACTCTGCTGCTCTGGTATGTAGAATGGTGTTGAAGGGTACACCATGTCGACTTTGGATTGGCTCCTCGAGAATGACTATCCTCTTCTGTTGCTGCTCTTCATCAACGGGATGGTGCCCTATGGCTATGGGGACGTGAGGCAAACACCCATTGTACGTTTCTCACATCAACCCAGCAGAATCTCATTATTGACGGTGGATGTAGCTCTACATGCTGTCATACTTCACACCCGATATTCTCCTTTTCTTCGCGGGACAGCGTGAGGGATATATCATCGGTAAGCTATTGCTGCCCGCGGCGCTGGAATGTGATCTGATTTCATCCTCGATTCGCAGATTTCCATAAGGTTTTCGTTCGCTATGCTGCTACGAGCGTCAGTGGGCCTATACATTTGAACACCAGTATCACTAAAATCGGTGAGCAACATGTAACGGTTCTTGTACTCCAGAAATTTATCTGTTTCCCATCCGCTCTTGCAAAGATCGAAGCGGCAGCAGCCCGGTCATCACCTACTACGTTGACGGTCCCTCCCCCTCGCTCTCCACTCAAACCTGATCCAAACTCGTCCTCGCCTTCCCACCCGTTCTTTCCGCTCTGCACGCCGCCAATCTCGACCTCACCCCATCTGAACAAACCATCTTCTCCCCAGTTGGCATCATCAAATACTGGTCCGGCGCTGTCCGCGTAGCCACCCCCAACGGCCTCGCCTTCGGCGGCTTCCTCCGCGCAACGCTCCTCGCCCTTGTCGAGAAATTCCTCGGCACACATTTCCTCTCTTTCTTGGAATTTGTACCTTGGTTACCAGAGGCGGCGGGGGAGCCTGTTGCGCTTCTGCGCCTGTTCAACCAGTCCGATATCGCCACGACGTATTCTTGGGGGAAGTACAGGAGTTCCCAGACGCTTGCGGAGGCGAAGACTCTCCTCGAGGAAGTTATCTCGAAGATCAACAAAGACCCTCGGGTTTTCGGCGCTGCGCCGCAGCCTGTCACTGACGCAAACGTGAAGAAATTTTTGGAATGGGATTATTTCCCCCATTTTGATCAGCCGCAGTTGGAAGCGGGGTATTATGGCAAGTTCAATGCATTGCAGGGGGAGAAGAACACGTATTATGCGTCGGGGCTGAATGGGTTCGAGACGGTGGAGTATGCGATACGTGCAGGGATTGATGTCGCGGAGACGTATTTTCCCTCTATCAATAATCAGTAATACATAGTGCTACAAGTGACTTCAGGTCATGCGACGTAGTTCAACCGAATAATAATTAATAATATTGAACATGCCGCCTCCCTCATTGGTTCGGTTAAGATGCTCAGTTGCAAAAGAAAATTCCGCCAACTGTCATGCCTTCGCGGGGAGTCGAACCCCAGATCCTCTTTACATTTTGGAATACATTAATCGCTGTTGATTGTATTAGCCCTGACAATCAAATAGATAGAAACCCTCTTTGACGATATCCTGGGACAAATGTTCAAGGACACTGAGGCTCAAATTTCGGACGACGACGTCAAACGCCTTGTCGACGCTCTTGACAGCCTCCCTGAACCGAAAAAGGGGCAGATCAAGGCAAAGACTTGGCCCGGGGATTGGCGTGAACGCGATGGGAAAGTTATGCGCTACACGATCACTGAAATGAAAAGAGTCGTCGGTTTACTCCAGAAAGACCGCAAGCTCAAGAAGTCGGAACTCATCTTTTTCCGCTTCGGAGCTGCCGGGCCAGCTGATCCATCGGCACTGGATGTCCTCACTGCTGATCCCGTACCCGAACCCGGCACCGCTTCCGCCTCTATCGTTGACGTCGGCTCCATTTCGGACGAGGACGACGATGCGGACATCGAGCCTACCGTGGTTCTAGCGCCCCGTACAGACCAACTGGTTGTGGAAATCATGGCCATGATCCCGCTTGTCCAAAACGACGTCAAAGCGCTGGCGACTGTCCTAGCTACAATTGGGGTTTTTGTGGACAAGAAAACACCAGGAGTGTGGATCGTAAGTGGAACAGTCATTCTGCCATTGTAAGTTATTTATTATCCTTGGGTGAGGGATCGTGCGCTATGGTTCACCGGCAAGGAGGACAAGAAGAAATATGCGGACACCGCCCTCAACAGTTTCGCCCCGATCAGAGACTTCTTCGATAAACGCAGCAACGGCAACACCGATAATGCGATGTTCAGCATTGGTGTGGCTCTTTTCCCGGTCAGGGTAGATGACAAGGAGCGGGAAACGCCGGTGGGTAAAGAGACTGGGAGAAGATACGCCAGTCTCCACGCCAACCTCATCCTCATCATACACCCGCAGAAGAGTGGTGCTCCTGGCAAAGCCATAACGGTAGGGGAGCCCAACGTCATCAAGTTGTACAGCCATCTTCATCCCGCCGACTCTGGCGATATCCTTGAGGGTCGTATGAACGCCCTTCTCAGGGCTGCCTTCAGTCGACAGAAGACCTCCAGAAAATGGATCTGGATCATTAAGCCGCGCCCCGAGCGCAACGACAATGGGGACTGTGTGGAACTCGTGCTTTACTGGATCATGGAGATGATCTGTAATGGTGTCGAGATCGAGAGGTCAGGCGGTAAAGTTATTGGGATCAAGAATTTCAGGAAGGTGCCTCTGAGGAAATGACAAGTTTTCGAGGCGATTTGTTACACTGTATACCCTTCTGACTTGTTTTCCTATCCCAATTGATCGCTCGTCGTGGCTGTAATCAAAGTTGTTCGAACCCGAGGTGGCCCGGTAGAAATATTAATCCCCCCCAAAACAATAATTTCACAGGATGCTTTGCGGTTGTCCATATGGCTTGATATCCCGTATCCAGCGTGTTTAGAGCCCTAAAAAATCAAAACCCATGAGAAACCCATGTGGTAACGAATCTAGATGCCGATATACTGTTTCTGAGTCTGTCGCTCGGTCTGATGCACATCACAAATAAAGTAAATTCACTCGATGTTTGCGGTTGTCCATATGGCTCGGTATTCTGTATCCGGCGCATTTAGATCCCTTACAAATCAAAACCCATGAGAAACCCGTGTGGTAACAAATCTAGATGCCGATATACTGTTTCTGAGTTGGACGACCTCCCGCTCGACCTCGGCTGCGACTGCGATCCCCCCATTCCCCTCAGCGCCGACCGCGCATACGCCAGCCCATCGAGGTCGGCTGAATCCTCATCGTCCTGCGCGGCGAGATGCGCGAGTGCATCCGCTTCCTGGGCCTGCGCTGGTGAAGGTGTGCGCATGAATGGCGAGGGGATGCCATTGTACCGGGCGGCGGCGCAGCGCGCGGAAGGTGAGCTGCGGCGGCAGCTCTCCAGACCAGGACCCAGGGAACCCCTCGAACTCGGGCGAATTGGGCTCCCCCGACTCAGCGAACGCAGCCGCGAGGCGGAGCATCTCCTTCCGCGCCTTCCTGCACGCATGGCGCCCTTGCTCGGTCTCCTCACCTTCGAGTTGTGAGGTGGTAGAGCCCGAGCGTGCACGCCGATCGACATCCGCGGCGCTGACGTCCTTAAGCTGGGTAGGCGCGGGCTCGAGCGCCGCGCCAGAAGGTCGTCCGTGCTCGCACCCGCGCCGGCGCCGGGCCCAGTACCACCGCAGCTCCCACGCCGCTTCTTGCCCGTGCGTTTCGGTGGTGCTCCGCAGTGCCGGGGCCAGGGGCAGCGGTCGAGACTGACGCTGTCGAGTGCAAGACTCTACGCCCGCCCATGTGCGCTCCCAAAGAGATTAAATGCCCACAAGCTGATATGCCGGGGCGTACCCGGGGGCGGGCTCCACCTCCTCCGTCGTCGGCACGGGCTTGCCGGACACCGCGCACGCCTTGGTGGTATATTCGTCGTTAGAGTCGCCGCCGTTATTGGTATGGGATTGAAGCAGTTACATGCAAGACACCTCCAAGAGGGCTTGTCTATCCTCGTTACTGTGGAAAAGACAAGCAAAGAGAACAAGGCAAGGCCGTCAGCGTTGAAGCGTCTTCTTCACGACCGACGTCGGTAGCATGATGGTGGAGGTCGAGTCGTGAGAGCAATATTGTGTTCGCTAACGGTGATTGCCGACGGCCGATCACCCCTCTTGTTGCCTTCATCGTCCAATTCTCCGGGCTCAGCTAAGCTCCCTCTACCCCCACCGTGATGGGACCAGACACCGGCCAGAGCAGACACTCATTTGGACCGAACTTGAGGACCAGCTTTCCTGGAACGACACCCCTGCGTCTCACCCTGTACGCCGCCTTCCGCTCCAATCTAATGAACGCGGACGACGACGTGTCGCCATCTTTTGCTTGTACCGGTTTCAGCTGGTCTTCCTTCCACTATTTGGAGTGTTCTTGCAGCAATTTTAAAGTCAAATTGGATTACAACGCATCTTCGTGGACGTTGCCACCTGCCTTCTTAAATCTACTGCGAGGTTCTGTCCCTTGTGAAGTAACGATCCTTTCTCTGTGAATCAGTCAAACTCCATCCATTTGTCCTGCTCTTTCAGTCTTTTCTGGGCCAAGCTTTAGTGTGCCTGCTGTCGAGCTCTGCCCGCGGCTGCGCTCGGGTTTAGTTCGATCGCCGGAATGCCCGAGTTCATGTACCTCAGACCTGTGCATTTGTACCTTAGACTAGTGCGCTTCTATTTTAGTCACTAACTATTTATTCTGTACCTTTCTTACTGTTAAAAACGATTTATTCCCCTGATTTCGCCTCAGCTTCGTATGCTGCCGTTCCATTAGTCCTTCATTGTCGCTATGATCGCCTTATTGATCTCATCCCTCGTCGTCCTTGTGTCCCTCGCCGTCCCCGCCGCCTCTCTCGCAAACACTTCCACTTACCGCATTCCTGTCTTCCCATCTGTTCCCTCACCACAGCCAAGCTTCTGGCGGGAGCTGGCCACGTCGCACTTTTATATTCCTTTGATCCTCCTTGCCTCTGCGCTTGGACGGTTCATAGGTTCTCACTGTGGCTTCGGATTGATTTTTCGAAAGCCATAGGGTTCTAAGAACACTCATCCAAACTTGATGCACATCCAGGTCGAAAGTCACCCTAAACTTACACTTTCTGCGACCAGTTGGATACTTTCTCGGCTACCCGTCGCCCGTGAAACTAACATTTTCACTCTTTTTGCAGTTGAAATTTCCATTGTCTCGCAAATTTGCGATGCTTGATCTGACTATCTGCACTGGACAAGATATCAATTAATTTCCGGCGGTGCTCTATTCAGCCTATTCAAATCCAATTGCGAGAACTGTCATAAGTACAAGTTGACCTCCTTGTCTTGATCAGCTCACGATGTTTCAAACAGGCTCACCTGATTTACGAACCTACATTTGCGCTAGAGAGACTGGTTGCGACCATCTGTCTATTGACCTTGCTGAAGATTGACCTCTGCGAGGGCTTCGAATCTAATCATGAGCAAATGGAATGAAGTATGGGAGTCTTACAGCCATTTGCAGAACTTAGGGTGCGGCTTGTTTTTTTTTTTTTTGATGCTTTTTGACGAGAACAGCAATTCGGAGCTCAATTCTGGACCGTTTGCCTTGAAAATCTGCTCATTCTCTCCGCAATGAAAATGCGGAGGGCATCACCACCTTAAATTGGCCTGATGCAATCAGAATTGCCTCATTGGGCAAATATCGGCTTTTTAGTGCAGAATGGTTGGCATGATAGCTATAGTGGTCCGACTGACCTAGAAATTGGAGAGGATGGTCTCGGTTGTATTACTGAGGGCTGGAAATGCCGGGATTTCCATATCATCTGTCTTTCCTATATACAAGGTACTCAAATATCCATCACCATGAGAATGCAGAATACTGGCGAAATAAATGAGAAAGTCGGGTGGCTGTACGCTTTCGAGTTCCCGAGGTTTTCCTGCAGGGAGAGCGGGCATACAGTCTTTTCAAGCTGCGAGTAGGTAGGTACTGTACAGTCCCACATTGATACCATCAAAAAAAAAAATCATGCCATCAACACAAAAATCAAAGTTGTAGAGAGGAAAATGATTGAAGAATGTATCGCAGTGTGGAAAAGCGGTGCAGGACAAGAAACCAGCGAACTCCTACTCGTGTTGGATACTGGGCCTGCACTGGCACGGCGACTCGAGCGAGACGATAGTCCAAGGGAATCGAAAGGTGAAGCCACTGTGGCGGGTTTGGATTGAGTTGCAGTTGGGAGGGAAGGCTAGAGGAGAAAGGAGCCCAGACACAGAGGGGTGTGTAGATTGAGGCTTGAGTTGACGATTGTTATGGGAAAGCCACCGAGTCGTTGACGTGGGTCCGCCCACCCGCACCTCCCCTGAATGCGCCTCGACGATGTCCATCAATTCACGTGCATGGCACATCTCCATCTCCATCCCCAGATGCTACAGCAGACGCACGACACACATAACCAGCAGCCCCGGCGCGCGCCGATCGCTGATCCACATATCAGCTCCAAAGCAGCAAGTATGGCCTCCCCTCCACTGCGCAAGCATCCTCAATGGGGCCGTGTGGGCATAGCGTAGCTCCTCATGTGCCGAAGCGTGAGGGTCCCCACATGAAGGTCCACTGCCCCCTCGACCCTCCACACCCACACCTGACTCGCCTCGTTCCACGTCGGCCGGCACCCCAGAACGAGATAATGCAACAAAAATGATGAGGAATGTACTGTCCGCCTCGTTCCACATCGGCCGGCACCCCAGAACGAGATAAAGCAACAAAAATGACGAGGAATGTACCGTCCAATGTCTCATTCAGCGTGCACGGGCCCATCGTGGTCGGTACCTCCCCATATCTGCCTGCGTCTGGCAGTTGTTCTTGGTGTACAAAATGCTGTGTGTGCGAGCGGTGTCTGTGCATGCGTCAGTCGCGAAGAAGACCGTTGGGTTTATGGGTAAAGAAGAATGAGGGATAGGGACGAGGGGGAACAAGAACAAGGAATACGAGCAGTGGGTAGAGATGAGGAGGGCAGCGGATGGAATAAGTGAGAAGTGACGAAGATTTTCGCTCCTTGATCGCACCAAGAAACGCAACATATGAGGCCAGATGACGGACGACATACCGTCCAATCTCCCGATTTCCTCGCATGGCATCGCCTCCATCCGTACATCCTCCCCGGATCCCTGTCCTCCTGTCGTGGATCCTCCCCGCATCCGGGCGCGCATGCTGTCTGTCTCGGCAGATGAGATCTGCGGGTGCACGACGCGTCTGTGTGTGTCAGTAGCCAAGAAGGAGGAACAGCAAGGAGAGGGAAACGAGGGGTGAAAGTAGATGGGCGGCGAGTGGCAGGAAGATAAGGGTACGGAGGAGGAGCGGAAGATGGTTGCTCGAGATTCAAAAAATATTCGGCGTTGTTACTGATGTTTCGGCCTTTGACCAGAGAAGGTACGTGTTGTAATGCCTGGGTTTGTTTTTGCCATGGCCACCCAAGATCTTTAGTTCGTCCGATAGCCATGGGTTCCGTGTTCAGGGGTTCAATTTCCCGCAAATTCAACACAAACTGCTCAGTGAGTCGATACAGTTCACACGGTTGAATGAAAAATGAACATTCTTGCCTTTGTTGAGCGCAAGTAACATTGAATGCCAGAGTTGGGTTGGGTCTGACCCGACCCGACCCTCCTATGCCTCAGACGCTCTTGAATGTGTTTGACGCTTGATGGCCTTTGTCACATCTGTCGGCGACATACGGACCACATGCGTCAAACACATTCAGGTTCACATGCCTCGGTCTTTGGCCCCTGTGGGAGGATTGAATACAGTAGGTGTAAGTATGGTGGTGGTCAAAACTTCATGTCAAACCGCATTTTTGGTCGGATTCCCCCAAGATTCGAGATTTGGAAGGAACATAGGGTAGGTTTATCGATAAAACTTTCATTTCAGAAAAATCGGGGTCTCTCCTAACTTAGGGTTACAAATGGCAGATTTTTTGGGATGCAAAAAAAATTGTGTGTACCTAACTTGAGGCTCTGTCAGACAGTGTTCGCCCAAAGGCCTTTAAATTGGGTTCTCAGAATCCCAAAGGCCTTCATCCAAAGGCCGGGCAAAGGCCTTTGATTTGATTTTCCCACGCTTTCAAGCACCACCATTAGCAAACATTTGTATTAATTAAAATAGATTAACCCTGGTAGAATCGACCTCTATCGCACCGTCATCGGGAACATCATCCTCAGCAGCATTTGCCAGCGCCTCCATGAGCCGCTCCTCCTCCATCACCCGTGCTGATGGCCTGTGAGTGCGCACCTTCGCGTCGTTCTCCAACCCTCCAAACAATGTTTCGAGGGTCACGAACTTCCATGAGATCTGGGGGACCAGATGTGCGTCGACACGGTGCAAAAAGGGACAGATTATATAAGCTTCACGTGATAGCCAAAGCCTTTACAAAGGCCAGACATTTCAGCGGAAAAACCCAAAGGCCTTTGCAAAGGCCTTCCAATGGCCTTTGGATTTCAAAGCCTTTACCCTTTGGGTGAACACTGGGCTCTGAGCACCCAAAAAAATTGTATATACTAGAGTCGGCTTCCTAATTTTGACTTATTCTTCCACATTGCCTCAGCCACCTCAATCTCTGTCTTTTTGACTCCCCGGTGAGAACGATACTGTTTAACCGCGAATTCGGCAACCGGTCCCGTCACGCCGTGGCGGTAAATGCTCGCATATTGATCAGCGCGACGGAAAAATCTTCGAATAGTGGGGAGAGGGCAGGCAGCCAGAGCCTCTGTGACAAGCTCCTGAGCTTTTTCCCACTGGCCATTTGACCGCTCGCGGAAATAGTGTTTGATCCAGGCCCAAAAATATTCGATCGGGTTCATCTCCAGGTGGAATTTTGGAAGGAAATGGCAGACCATTCCCGGCGCGGCCTCAATCAGCTGTGAAGATCATGTTAGTGACTGTAATACAGTAAATAATGGAACGAACCAGTTCCAGTTGGGATTTCTTGCCTGCAAAATCCGATTGGTGTGAGAGCAAGCGACACATGCAGCAGTCCACCGGCCGCTCCTCTTCCTCGTCGCTGTCGTTGCCATCTTCGCCGTACATCTCTGCCTCCTCGTCGGGAGAAGCACTGTCCAGATGCGGTTTACGTGCCTTCGAGGCCTTGCATACTTTGCAATCCCCGATCAGTGGCTTACCATTTGTGTTCGTTGTGTAACCACGTTCAGCCAGAATCTCCTTCATACCCTTTGGCTGCCCTTCAAACTTTTTGTGTGGATGATTGTCGGGCAGGGGATTGTCGAAGACCATTTTATGGGGTTTCCCACTGTGGCCGTGCGGGTTATCCAAGGGAATAACCGTCTCTTGCATCTCAGGGACCTTGCCGCCGGGATTGACATTCATTTTTGTGACCGTTAACGCATTCTTCGCAAGGCTGCCGTGCGCCAACGAGTTGTCGAAGACCCAGTGGATGATGGCGTTGGGAAACATCTGGCGTGCGATCAAAATAGCTTTGGCCAACTGTGCAACATATGATGGTGAGTCGGATGGCGATACAATTAATCAACTCACCTGTATAATCATCTGTTCCATGTTCCAGTAAGCATCGCCGCTGGGTTTGTTGTCCGGATAAATTACAGTTGTTGATTTTGTGAACGCGAGGCGAAGTTCAGCGATAAGTGCTTCGTTTTCTGCCACCATCTCTTCAGTAAAATCGAGGAGACCGTAGCGCTCGCACAAAAATGCGGAAATCATGATCAAATGTCCACGACCTTTCTTCTTTAAAACCTGCTCGTCGGCTTGAAGCCAGTAGTGGTTATTTTGGTAATCATTTGAATGGATGGTCGACTCTTCGTGGACAATGAAGATGTGTTCCAGTTCATTGTCTTCAGCTTCACAACGAACTTTGGCCATGTCGGGCTCAGCATATCGAGGTCGGAAAGGGTCAGAGGCCTCGAGTTCGGCAAGATATTCTTTATGGCGCTTCTTCACATCCTTCCGCTCATGCCTGTCCCAATAAACACCCTTCTGGTGTGTCTTGCGATGGTAACCGAGCTTCCAGAGCCATTGCTGGCATTGCCGAACAGATATTGTCTTCTTTTGAACGAAAGGGCCGGGAGGAGGGTTTCATTAACATGCTGCTGGAGTAACTTTGGGTTTATCTGCCACTGTTCGTGTTAATTGCTGAACCTTTAGGTTTGGCTACCCAGGAGAACATGGATTTCGATCTCTTTTGCTACATGTACAAACAAGCATTACTCATGCAAAATTGGTCATCATAAAAATGAAAAGAAAATTGAGCAAAAATTATTCTGTTGAGAATATTCAAATATCCAGCTCTCAGATCTTTTATCATATTAAAATGTGCATTACCGTCCCATTAATCGGTGTTATACACCAAATGCAAATATTTCTGGAGCAAGTTACAATTTTTGTGATTAGTCATTTCTGCTTCCAAATGGCCCGCTTTGTCATTTCTGCTTTGTGTATTAGCCTGAAATGGTTGCGGTTTGATTTTGTGTGAGCGAGCAATACTGTCTGAGGCATCTCGGGAACAATTTTTGTTGAAAGACAAGTTTCAGAGCTGGAAAGCTTGTCAAAACTGTTATTTATCCAGTAGAATATTGCAGAAGATCAATAATAATATTGCTCGGGCATCTCGGTTATTCTCATTCAACTTGAAGCATTCCGCCTCGCGAACACTGCCAGGTTTGAGCCAATAGAGAATCTCAATGTCATATTTGTTCTTGATTTGAAAAAAAAGCCTGTATTCCTGTCAGCCAAAACCCTCTTGTTGGCCTTGATACCGTAGGCCCTGTTGTGATTTCCTTTTCCAGTTTTAGATCTATACTTATACTACTTGGGTCAGAAGATCAGAAAGAATTAGAAGATAAATGAATGCAGAGAATGAAAACTCATCTTCGAGTTGCTGCTGCTGGAAGACACAGCTAGACTGCTATTGTCCCTGATTGGCATCTGCATAAATTTCAACTCAAGAAAGGTACAGTCTCAAGACATTCATTTCTGTTCAATTCAGCAAGGAAATTGGGTGCAGATGCAAAATATAACCTTCAGCAACATTAATAGGCAGCTGGCACCATTTATGAAGAGAAGATGATTCAAAGAGATACACCAAGGTGTCTGAGAAATATTATTGACAAGTCAATTTATTCTACTAGTTACACTGCAGACATCGTCTCTAGATTGAGTGGGATATGATGAAATTTGGGCCTAGGATTCATTCTTGCCGGCCCAAGATTCTCTGATGCATCTGTGGTAGAATAAAAGTCTTCTCAGTGAACTGTTACAGGAAATGACATGTCAGATATTTCCTGACCAAGTCCAAGCTGCCTGGGGGAAATGCTGCAAAGTCAGCCATATTTTTTTGCAAACTTATTATGTCCTGTATACTTATCATTCTACCTAAAGGTTCAGCTCCTGCCTCGTAGAGGCCCAATCCCACGTCATTATATTTATATTTGCGATTTTTCACTCACTGTGCCGGCAGCGAGTGTGCGAAGCCATCGCTGTAGACCCATATAAAACCCTTCATCATCAAGAATCCCGTTCTGCTTCTGCCGCTGTCCCTGATGGCTCGGTTCAGAGCCCCATTCGCCTTGAAAAAACGAGCCAGTGCACAAAGCACTCGCTGGAACGCTGGACCGCGACCGTGATTTTTAGCAACACGCAAAGCCGCGGCCAATCGACCCATTCCAGGCATCCAGCGATAAAAATCTGTCAGCGCGGCAACAAGATTGTGCTGCGATAGTCTTTTGATTTCCGAGCTTTCTTGAGACCGTCAGCAGCGAGAGAGGCCAGCTCCAAGGGATCAAGTGGAGCCGCATCCTCGAGAACAGTTTCAACCCACTCGGCAATCTCGTCGGCAACAATAATTGAGTCTACGGTAACATCACCCTCTTTCGAGCGAGCTTCTTGCTCAAGAAGCTCGGGGTGCTGTTCCTCGTCATTGTCGAGATCAGATTTGCCAGTTTCTGATTCGCTGCTAGAACTAGACTCCTCCTCCTCACACAGTTCATCTGCAGCAGCCGAGGATGAAGCACTGTCCCCTTTCAAGCGTTTGGTGGAGACAGAGCCCAAAGAGATTTCAACTTCATCCGCAGAGACTGACACAGCGCATGGTCGCTTTCTGAACATGTCGCCAAGTGTGAGTTGTTTTCCGGGCTCAGGTTTTCGGGCTTGAAGATAGCCCATTTGGTGCTTAAATTCGACTTCCGAGATAGCAAGCCGCCCGCTTTCGTAGTCATCTTTCACTTCCCAGACACGGTGCGCACTGACATGCCCCCAATTGAATGCGGCCCGTTCTGTTTGCCTTCAAAAAAAATGTTAACATGGTGCAAGGATATTAATAACGTGCCGCGCACCTTTCTGCTTAGGCATAGGTCCTGCCAATCTGTGCTCAGCACCCCGCATCTCTGTGATCCGCCGCTTCTTCGCCGCTTCCTCATTCTGAATAGCCCGCTTCTCCATCCTCTCTTCCCATGTCATTGGCTTCGGGAGCTGTGCCCAATATTCCTCGGGCTCCGACTCATCCGAGCCATCATCACTGGCAGATTCCCATCCCAGGGGGTTGTCATCTGGGCTGTCGTCATCACTGAGATATACAGCAGCTTCAGAAGGTGTTTGAGTAGAGGTGAACGCTCCGTTGGGACCATGCTGAGCATGATTTCCCGTTTTACGTGGGCGGGGCATGGTCGTCGACGAAAATCGGCGCGTTGATGGCGCTGCACAGCCACCGGCCCGGGTGATCCGCGATCAGAACGGCAGAATCCGAGTCGCAAAAACAAAATTCGACTTTTTGAAACTTCTGTCCCGGCAGATTGTTAGATTGGGTTGTTCTGCTACTATCTACAGTATTTCCATCACTTTCTTTTGAAAACTGGGTTGGCAGTAGCGATTACCAAATTGGGACATAAACTTGTCACAAAGTTCGGTCCGCCACCATACTGTATGCTAATCCCTGTGGAAGAAGCAGATTATAATAAACCATTGATCGACTTCAACTTGATCAACTGGATATCAGAGGCGGCAACCATGGGTAGAAATCTGACCCATGATCAATCGATGAGTGCATGGACCAGATATTGCGGTGAACTTCAGATCAAAGTAAGTGCAGTGAATTTTATAATTCAACCTTTGCATTCTCGCTGGATAAACGTCCCCTGCAGAAATCTTATGAAGCTGCCGAAGACGTGCATGATTTTGATATGCCACAGAAGCCATTGAATTGGTGGGCAGGGCACAAATTATATTTTGCCGAGTTTATTCACTGATGAGATTTGTCCGTCCCAATCCATCTGGAACGAGGTCGGTTTGCATGAACGTTGAATAACTGGCTACGAGCGGTGTCTTCAGCCTCTCATCTTTTGTGTCCAACTGAGATATAATGATTTTAACCCATGCATCGCTGTAGCGTAGCACGGGCCAACTGCTAGTACGATATTATGCCTCAAAGCCGACTCTGCAGTATCCGATACACCTGGACCCTCAAATGCAGGTTGCATATAGTTAATGCGCGAGTACGACGACGGACACTGGTTGAACATTTCAAGTTTTTTGGTGAAAAAACTAGTGAAAAATGTTTTGAATTTTACAGCAATTTTTCAGTGAAAAACCAAGTGAAAAACTTGTAACTTCTTCATGAATTTTTTGAACTTCAAAACTTTTTCAGCACTTTTTCAGAATTTTTTCACAAGGTTCAAAAAGGTCACCAAAATGTTTAAAGTTTTTCACCTACTTTTTTGGTGAAAAATTACTGTAAAATTCAAAACATTTTTCACCAAAATTTTCAGTGCAAAACTTGAAATGTTCAACCAGTGGGAGGATGTGGACTAGTGGAATGAAATAAGTGATGGTTTGTCAGCCGACTCAGCCACAAAACTTTGTCGTAGTTCAAGGCTTCGAATTAAATCAGAATCAGAATCGCCTCGAGAATCGTTGTAGAAGCTCCTCTGAAGGAGCTTTTACAGCGATCCGGCGATTCTGAATTACTTACAACGATTTTCCCACGATAAATAAATCCAGAATCAAGTCGTCAGAATTGCCTATTTAAATTCTACTCTGATCTTCACACTAATAACCAAGATCGCCGTGATACACGTAGCAAATGTGTGAAACACTGGTCAAAATTTGGGAGGGAATTTACAGGGATAACGGAATTCGAAGTTTTCATTGAAACTCAGTGTGCGAAACGTACAGTTTGCCGTCTTATCTAGAGACCGCTGTGGAAATGCTCTGTCACAATTATTTATTTAAGATGATAATCCTGTTTGATCAAGTCTGATGCTCGTTCCGCGATGATATAGGTTGGGACTTGGGTGTGTGCACTCGGAATGAAGGGCTGAAAGGGGAACATGAGTCTCCAAAACACAATTATCCACAATGACTCGCCAGGACGGAAGCATCCACAATGCGCAGCCCATCGAGACCTTTCACTTTTAAATCTGGATCCACAACCCCGTAGTCTGCGCCCCTTGCTGACATTCTGAAGAAAGATTGATCATCCAAAGCGGAATGACCATTGGGAGCGACTTACGCGGCCGTCTTGACTGGATGCCAGATGACACCCGTATTGTTCCGAATGAAATCGTCAAGGTTATCATCCGTGACGTTGACGGTGGGTGAGAGTATATAACCACCCCATGCCGGAGCTGACACAAATCGTTTGCTTGCAAAGAACGCTTCACGCATGGCAGTGAAATCGAAGTCTGTGCCAAGAACATTCGGGTTGATGAGAGGTGAGTCGAGAGGGTTGGAGGAGTTCAGCGTCAGACTTCCAGCTTCAAGAAGATCAGTCGAAGCTGGGGGGATAGGATTCACTCTTACTCGATGTTGGCACCACCACAGCGAGGGTCAATCCCAGGTAATGCCCAGTTGGAGGGGGACTACCCGCGCCATTCTGAAAGTATTCAGGTAGGAGTTCGGAGGGGAGGACTGGACTTACCCCAATAATCATCTCAAAGTGTGCCGAATTAGGCCCAGCAGCAGGATCTGGGACACCACCGAACACATGCGATGATAGATTGAAACGGAGCCATCCCAGTATTCTACCTTGTCCTGAGCTCAAGGGACCAGTCTTGGTCTCATTCCATCTACGTTCGAACGGCGTTGCAAACGTTGCATTGCGCAAGATGTCGTCTGGCGTGTCCGTTGTATTAGCATTGTAGGCTGTCACAAGCAGTGGATGATCCGTTAGATTTTTTCCGACGCTCGGGAGGTCGTGTAGCGGTTTGATACCGACAGTATTTAATTCAGTGGGATCCCCAATCCCCGAATGCATTAGGATTGTTGGAGTACCAACTGAGCCAGCAGAGAGAATGATCTCCTTGGACGCTTGAAGAGCATGGGTGGTATCTTCAAAGTAATATAAGAATTTCACCTCCCGCAGTTAATCGATGCACTCACTGCCGGCATCTTGGGTGAATTCTAGACCACGAACGGCCAGGTTTTCACCGGCCGACTTCGTGTTGGTCTGTTTAAGTCGTAGGACGCGGGCATGTAACAGGACAAATAAATTATTCCTTTTGATGTATTTAGCTCCGAGATAGGATGTGGCTGAACTGCTTCTGGTTCCGTCACCAACGGTGGACTGCGTCCATCCTAAAAACAAACAGAAGCGCTATCAACATGTAACAGAAAAGTTAAGAAGGTATCACCCACCAAAGCCCAGCTGAAATCCGGAGTTCATATCTTCATTGAATGGAAACTCGCCGTTGCTTTGCGCTATGGCCTCCAAAACACGGGTGTCGCTGGAGTATTGCCAGCCAGATAGAGAGACAGAGTTCACACCATCGAAGCTATGAACCTTGGGATCGAACTGGCCAATTGTGTTGTGATGATCTGCGGGAGGGACGAAATGTTCGTTCTTTAATTTTTTGGGGGAATCAGACAAAGGAAAGTGCAGAGAAAGTCCGTTCACCTTGCGCATGTACAGTTGGATATTGTTCCATGTCCATCCGCTATCTCCCGTTACCCGTGCCATACGATCCCAGTCTTCCGAAGGTCCGCGTGTGTAGACCATCAAATCTGACGAGAGACACCATTAGCATAAGGTGAATTGACATCTCGGTAATATGCACTTATTGAGCTGCTGCCACCGATGATAAACCCTCGAGGATATGGAATGACTCTATCATTCAGTGCAGCTTGAGGTGTAGTGGTATAGTTCCAGTCATATTGAGAGCCTTGGAGCCTTCGGCCATAGAGAGGAACATGGCTGTTGTAAGCATCCTTATCACTGCGACCGCCAAAGTTAAATCCTCCAACTTCGAAGTGCAGCTGGCTACTCACGAACCCCCGGCTTCCAAGACCAAAACCCGAACATCCGCGTCTTCGGTAAGCCTATTCGCCACGACATTTCCAGCAGTTCCTCCTGTATTAGAACGATGAGCATCTGCAGACGATTGTCATGCCGTCACGAGCCTCCTACGACAATGAAATCGAACTCTTGTACAGGTAGATCTTCAAATCGTTCATAGAACAGGCCATGCACGGGCAGAAAAACCGCGAGCAACCAAAGCAGGCGCAGCATTCGGGAGCAGTTTTATCCAGAGGTCTTGGCTAGTTTCACGGATGTCTGGTCGCACTCAGCCATGGTATTTATTCTGCCGGTCTGGGCATTACGCGAGGCGAGTACGGGAAGTTTTTTACAATTTCGGAAGTGGCATTCTGATTAGAGGCCTGTGAGGGGGCCAAAGTATTACAAATCTCCGAAGCGGAAGGATCATGAAGGAAAGAAGCAAGGATTATTTTAGTCATGGGAGTTTGAATCCGCCCTATAGGCTCCCTGATGCCTCCTGTTCACCACGAGAATCTCGTGCGTCACCTCCAATTACCGTGCCCAGTGGGACGCTCACGAACTTGATATTTCAGCTTCGAGCGTTGAGGGATCCCTGCGTGTCGGCCGCGCGTAGTTCGACCCCCTGAGATCACGCTTACCGCCGCTGTCGCGTCATGTACCGCAGTCCGCGCGCTGCGAATCCCACACTCTTATGCCATATATATCTCCCGTTGCGCGGCTTTCGTCCGGAGCACCCACATCCCGCAGCCCAGCCCTATGCTCTCTCTTCGCAACCCGCGCCCCTCCTCCCAACTTGCCCTTTCTACCCCCCCCCTGGGTTGCTTGCCCCACTCGGCACCGGCAGCATTGATGCCGCGCGTGGTGGCGTAGCAGTTGTCCGCGGCGAGTTGGATAGGGTCTCAGGGTCTGCGGCATGATGATGCAGCCGTTGCAGGATCGCGGATCGTTCCCGCCCTCCATGCCCCTCTCACCTCGCCTCGGAATCGGATCTGGACAGACCCCATTTATTTAATCCACTGCCATGCCATTCGAAAACACAGATAGAAGCTGTTTCGTCTACCGCAATCTCCGCACCGTCTGATATCCACTGCAGTTTCATTCATTTATCGGCCCATGACCCATGTCTGTGGAGACGGCCAAAAATCAAATAAATCAAGTTGAGAAAAGAGAGAGAAAAAGAGAGAAAAAGAGGAAGATTCCAATTCCAAGTTTGCACCCCTCCGCGGCAATATTTTGAGTTCAGAAACAGCGGAGCGCTCAGCGGCACACGCGCCGAGCTTGAATTCCAAGTCTGCCGAATGATTGGCAGATCCCTAGTCTATCCGGAGTATGCTCCTCATATAGACTAGGGACAGCGAATCAAAACCAAGATAAAAATACTTTATGACACAATGCCCGCAGGACGCTCGTTTTTGCTCCCAGCGGCTCGCACCAACCTCCCCCACCTCCACTAGCGTCCCCTCGACGCCGCTGCGCGCGCGGCGCTGATCCCTGACCCCGTCGTCGCTGCCCGCGGCGCCCACATTCAGACCAAGTGGAGCGCTGGGATGCGCTCGCCCCCGGTGAGCCCGTTTTTGCTCACCTCACCTTGCACCCGCCTCCCCCGCCTCCCCTAGCGTCCCCTCGATGCGCCTGCACGCGCGGCGCTGATCCCTGGGGCCGCCGTCGCTGCGCACGACGTCGGCGAGTCACCGCATTTAGACAAAATGCGGTGCCCGCATGTGCTCGCCCGCGGTGAGCGCGTCTTTGCTCCCATCCTGTTGTACCCACCCCCCCTACCTCCCCTAGCATTCCCCCGATGCGCCTGCACGTGCGGCGCCGACACCCGACCCCGCCGTCGCTGCCCACGACGCCGCCGAGTCGCCGCATGCCGCGCTGGGATGCGCTCGCCCCCGGTGAGCTCGTTTTAGCTCACCTCACCTTGCCCCCACCTCCCCTGCCTGCCCTAGCGTCCCTTCGACGCCCCCGTACCCGCGGCGCCGGCTTCCGACGCCGTCAACGCTGCCCGCGACCTTGCCCAACGTCCGCATTTAAGCAAAACGCGTTTTTTGCGATGCGGTCGCCGCGATAAGCTCGTTTGTGCCTCTATCACCTTGCACCCACCTTGTCCGGCTCCCCTAGGGTACCGTGGACACCTCCGCACCCGCGGCACTGAACCCCGCCGCCGCTGTCGCTGTCCGCGTCACCGCCGACTCCGCGCCTGTGTGCGCGCTCCCCGGGAGCCTTCCACGCGTCGCCACCGCACATCTGCGGCGTGCGCAGCGTGGATGGCTATGGTGGTGCACCCACGACGCGTGCGGAGTTCGCGGAATGCGCAACAAATTTGCGCGCACGACGCGGCCCGCGACGGTACGCTGCACCGACTTTTAAAACAAGAAATTCTATTATACATTCACATAATCCATACAATATATCTAAGACTGTCCCACTTCACGCTGTCTTGCTGCACTAATCGTCTCCTCGGTTATCCGTACCTTCTCTCCAGTTGCTAATGGTGGATGTTCGCACCTACAGCTCTTTCGGTTACCTTTTCCGGGACACACAAGTCTTTTGTCGCAGGTGCGCCAGTTTTTTGTGCAGAGCGCACAACAATCTACTTTAGACTTGGAAGCGGGGTTCGCCGGAATCGCGGCACCCGGAAGTAACACCTGGTGCATGGTTTGTTGAATAGGTGCTCGAGGCTGTGGGATCACCGGAGCAGACGCAGGAGTAGGAGGTGTATAAGCTGATGGCATCTCTGCATCAGACTCGCCCCCTTGTACCTCGATCTGCTCAGCGGTGCCGGGTGGTTGGAAGGTGTTATGGAATATGGTAGGCGCCGCCGGTGAATCATCTTTATCATATTGCTTGAACTCGCTAGATTCGTCTTGAGGTGGGAGAGTTGCCATTTAGTCAAATGCTCGGCTCTCAAACAGACCTGCGAAACAGTGAGATCTGCTGAACTCAAAAAAAAATCGTCTTACTGTACCCTTGATCGAGAGATCGAGTTCTCCGTCTGGAAGAGGAATTGCTGGCAACACTGTTGTGATATTGTCTGCGGCACGTAGAATGTCCAACAATGGCTTGCGTGCAACGAAATTCTCGCCGTGAGCAAGAGTAGATCATTATGAATTCCAAGCGAGGACCTTCTTGTGATGGGTCTCCAACTGCAATGGTAGTTTGTAATAAAGGCGTTGGTTAGAGTCTGTAATGGTGCGGTCTTGGGCATCAACTAGGTTGTTCCAGTACTTGGTAAACTCTTCGAAGTTAATTTCCTTCCAATGCTCATGAGGAGGAACATTATTTGTTCTGTGCTTTCGGAAACTTGGCAGGTCAATGTTTGCTTTGAAAGTGAGATATTCCTTGTGGGTGTGAACCGGTAGCACAGCATACAGAGTACGCTGCCGCCACTGTAGGTACTGGTATTGGTTTGTAGGTTTTGTCGAAAGATGAGTTAGCATGTGGACGGGGACATCCCGATGATGAGGTACACCAGTAATGCGGGGTCGAGGTAGTGTGGTTATATTGTACTTCTGTGCGAGGGACATTGAGATGGGGAGTATTCCGATTGTTTCGGATGTTGCAATGCGAGTAGAGAGGATCCGGGGAAAAGGAAATGATTGTTTGGTCCCAACAGCGACTGCAAGTTCAACAATCTCATCTTGGAGCCAGAGATCATAGTGTCCAACATATTTTTTCCCAGTGCGGTTATGATAGTCGACCTGTAGAAAATCATCAAGACAATGGATGTAAGTGGAAATCAGCTATACATACCCGTGTGTTTCGGCATAGAATCCAATTGATTAAAATGCATTCAGATAGCTCTGCAGATGCTCGAAGCGATCCAAAGATTCTTTGCACAACCATGTGGAACCCACCCTCTAGAGAGTTGGTCCCTCGGTCCGTGCGGTAAAGATTAAGACCGTCTTTGTCCTTCCCAATTACATAGTACAGTGAAATACCCAGAGGATCAGATAGGTATCCTTTTTTTGCCGTCTGCAGGAGATCTTCAGTCATTTCTTTAGCTTCCTTCGAAAAGAAGGGCCCTCGTGTTTTCTGAGTTGAGCACTGAATGTCTGCGTAGGCCGTGAATAGTGTATCTAGCCTTTTCCCCAGTGTGTGGCGGTCAGGAATATATCGGCGAATCCGCTGGTTCAGCTGTGCAGATGTTGCACGTTTTGCATACTCCCAGTCGAAGCCAAGCTTTTCCAGGACTGCACGCACCGCAGCTTCATCGGTCTTGTCCCGGATAAAGATTGCCTCACTAAAATCTCGTGCAAATGCTTTGAAGGCAGAATGTTTCTTAGACAAGAGCCGCAGGAGTCGGTCCATGTAATGGAAAGCATCATCCAAAATTCGGGTGGTTAGCTTTTGTGCTTCAGCTGCTCTGTTGATGAGGTTGCAAGTGTTGGTTATTTCATCCATTATCACATCCACCGAAGAGTTTTCATCAAAGTTGGATCCCATGCCCTCGTAGTCCATGTCAAACTCATCGTCATCTGAATCGTCCTCAGAGTCGTAATCATTCTCCACCGACCAGTGAATAAAGTCTGTTTGCTGAGGTATATATTGGGGCACAAAGTCAGCATCTGTGGCATCGAACGATGGTGCAGGAGATGCTGGCACTGAAAATGCTCGATCGTGCACAGTTGATGGAGTAGATGTAACTTGTCCACGTGTATGAAGCTGTGAGGTGGTGACAACTGCTTGTCTACCATGCTCGAAAATCCAATCCATTGTCTGTTGATGCAATGCATGCAATGCTCCCGGAACAAGGAGTTTAGAAATTTCGATAAGGGAGTGGGAAGAGGATATGTTGATCTTCTTTTTGTTGCCCAGATCATCCATTATAGCCTCAAGAAACTCAGGGTGATTCCCGATGATTGAGCCCTCTGCAACAGGTTTGCAAGCCTGCACAAGTGTTACAAGCTGTCCATGTGTCTTAGCCTGCATTGGCTGCAACGGAAGACCAATTGAATCACGAGAGCTCAGAGAGACATAGATTTGCCAGAGGCAGTCAATCTCTCTGAATAAAAATTCATTCTGGTCAGATGTTGTGTTTGAGGACCAAGGATAGGCTGAAAATTGTGGAGTGGCAAAAGATTTTTGAAGCACCACACCAGCCAGTGCATGGAGCGAACCAGATGGCTCCGTCAAGAGACCCTTTAGTTTGGCATACTTGTTGAGGTCAAGGATTGGCGGATTTTTTTCCTTTAGTATCTTTTCCAACTCTGGAAATGCAAAGGCATCGGATATGACCTGAAGGCTCTGGCGAATGCCATATCCAATTTTAATGATAGAAGGATTGGTGAGAATGGCACGGAGTGAGGGTAACATGTGACTGCATGAGTTCAGAGCAGTGACCTATTAGGAGAAGAGATTAAAATGTGTTATTCGGAAATATAAAACAACACACCTTCAAGACATATATTTTATCCTTGGTACGGAGCTGAATAATATCTAGGCAAACAGGCTGTCCAGTGGCCTGCCTTGTCTTGATAGCAAGAGCAACAAGATAGAGCAAACCTGGTGAAACATCACCCAAGAGATCATTCAGCTGGTTTTCATTATCATCGAGTCAGAAGTGATCGCCGAGACTACATTTGCTTCTCGAGCAAAGGATGGAAGATCAGACCAATCTGTAACTGGTTCCACATTCAAACACTGCGTTCAGGGCCCATGTCGGCATAGCATTGCAGACATATGCGGATCTGTGTGGATCGTGGGATACACACGGTGCCGACGTCAGATCGACCATTGATCGACCGAATTGGTTTGACATTCGTCAACTATGTGTAAGACTAGCGTCTACAACAATGTGTCGATGCAGGTCCACACAGGCGGCAAACGGTGAGACACTATGCCCCCCCACCTCCTTCCCTTTCACTACCACTTCCCTGACCAAGTCCATGACGGACATAAGAGTAATGATTGCAACGTGGTGATGTGGCTTCAATGCGGCTTCCACATTTTGCCCCATTTCCGGTCCTTCGAGCCGGCAAAATCCCATTGCTGTACACAGAATCTCTTCAAAAATATTATAGACATGTATTATGCATACATTAGCTCTTCCTCACCCTGCACCATGATCTTGACCATGATATTCTCATAACAGGTCGCTTCATTTCGGAGTTAATTCCGGATTTATCGAAATGCTGTGTATTTTGACAGTTGTTTTGACCTGTGGGCATCATGCCAGCATCACCCGTCAAACCGGTCTTAAGTCCTCGGCCGCCAAAGGAGGTGTCCGTAGCATAAATGGGTGTGTATCAGCCCCCACCGAATATCTGGAGGTGGTCTGCACAATGTGCGGACATCGTATGTGCAGACATGTGTGGATGGGGGTCGTACACTGTGTGTGCAGACGACCCCCCTGAACGCAGTGAAAGTTAGCGCAGGATTAATTGACTCATGGAAGCTTTGCTCCACTGTGCAAAGTGAGCTCAGGTGTTGTATTTAAACCAGGGAATGACTTATGCTGAGGGGAGTCCGTGTATATTATCTGAGTGGGTGGGTGTTGATTGTCTTTCAGCCCCTGTTGAATGCCTGTGTACATGTCTTTGGCAAACTCCAAAGATTTCCCAATAGTCAGAGAGTGCCCTCTGACTTGCTCAAAGTTGTTCAGAATAGTATATGCGGCGGTGAAGACCTGCTCTCCCTTTAGCCCAGCGAGAAACTTGAGGAACTTGTAATCACATGTCAGTACATTACAAAACAAATGGAAATGGCACCCACAGCAAAAGTATGATCTGATTTCGCTTTGTCCAGTGACAATGACCCTATATCGCGCTTGATAAAGGTCCGAATAGCTGCAATAAAATCTGTGAACAGTGCCTTGAGATACTGGACAGATGGAGGGACACCAGCATAGCCATTGGGGTCCTTGAAAGTAGAATATGGTATAACCACATCCCTTCCATAAAATTCGGCAGCAGCAAGATACATCAGTTCCCCAAGTGCATGAGATTTGTGCTGAATCTCAGAAACCAGCTCAGAAAACGGAGCAGGGCCGAACCATGAGGCAAAAGTGTTGGCCATTTGTGACATCATGAGCTTGGAAATTGCACCCCGAGCAGAGATATATGCTTGAAATGTGCACCATTAAAAACAGCAGAGTTGAAACAAAGACAAACGGAAAATACCTGGAAATGCTGCTTGAACAAAACGTGGTAGTTGTGCAATGATATGTGGATCGGTTCCCTGAAGGCTCTTCCCACAACCTTTGTTGGGCTCACTCTGTCGAGAATCACAGAGAAAATGGTTGGTCATCAGAAAGAAATCTTCAGGCATTTCTCGGACTCGACGAGCAATTGGGTCCTCATTGAAACTTGAATAATGATAAATCAGTTGAAGAGGGAAACTTAGAACTGTCTATACCATTCTTGACGAGATGCTTTGAACAAGTGCACTTGAAAGTGGTGGGATGCCCCGGCAGTAGATAGGGTAGCCAGACAAAGACTTTACGTAAGGAAATTTGTGTTGGATCAAGACCAACTGTGTCCTTGCTCCTCTCCAGTGCAAATACCGGATGAGGAGGTCTGTCAAAAAATCTCCCTGAAAATAGCACTGAGGTTTTCCGTGCTGACTTTCCTCCTGACGAAGGCGCTTGTGCACAGCTAAAAGATAACTGTGTAGGACAGAGTTCACAGTGGGTTCAGAAGCCCTTGTTTCTGCCTCTGCAGCTTTAGCATCTGCATCTGGACTCTGTGATTCCTCATCACCGAGGCTTTCGTCAATTATCTTGTCACCAGCTGCAATATCAGCGTGTTCGTCATGATCCTCGATATACTCAATATCTTGGTTTAGCTGTTGGAAATCCTCGGGGGCAATTTGAGAAGGATCTGAAGCCAAACATTAAGAGGCTGAAGCATAGATAAAATGAACATACTCTGGTTTGTAGCAGAAGTAATTTCATTCCCAGAGCGTGCTGTCCCAGATCCAAACTCTGAAAGCGGCACACTTTGATGAGAGCCTGCTGGGTTGCCAATAGGAAGAGGTTGGTTGGTCTTATATGGCTGGAAGAATGCCGCAGGAGGGAGACCACTGCCAAGAGAGCTAGTGGTTCGAGTATGCTGATAAGCCCCAGATGCAGAATTATTAACAGTTTCGGCAATGGGCCGAGTGCGAGGATGGCCTGAACCAGGTTGGGCACCACCCCATTTGGGCTTCTCAGGGCCAGAGACATTCGGGTTGTTGCTGGGTTCCATGCTTCGAGGTGGTGGGGAGAGAGAGAGGGATGGGGGGGCAGAATGCAGTGTGTATTGATTAAATGTGCTCGGAAGGCACGTGTCAGAACACATGTCCTCGGGTGCTATCGGGCCGGCGTGGGCCGGATCGGATCAAACCCATGTATCCATATACGACTTGGGTCTCCCAGACATCGGCTATGAGCCCATTTATCACTTCTATAGGGTCTATTAATTACAAGTCCCAAAATGTAATTTTAGACTCGTTATTTTTACATTGAGTTCCCGCATACTGGGATGTTTTTTGCACTATGACGTAGAGGAACCATGGTGGATTCATTTCCGTAAATGCAAATTTTCATGAGACTTTCCTGCTTTTTAAAGGCAATTTAGTCAATGTTTCTGACGTGCTTTCACTCACTTTATCACGTTCAACTTCGTTTTGCACATCAACTCACTTCAGCTTTGGTATGATATCATCCTGTAAGCAGAACTGGTGAAGGTGGTAGAGAAAAGGGTTGAGCACCTGTAAGCAAAATATAATGGCACCGGGAAGTAGCCCCTGACATGGCTAGGATGTGGCGCACAAGAGTATGAGCCGAGCAAAGAAAGAGATAACCATTGGCGGCATCGTGCGCTCCGAGATCATCCATCATCTATCTCCGTTAATGTTGAGAATTGTCCTCAGCGCCGTTGAACAAGTGAGGCTCGAAATAACACCTAACATTCCTCTGCTCTTTGGACAACATTATCCATTCGTGAGCATGCATTCAGCAGCGTTGCAGATGTTGTCGAAGATGGGCATCACATGGATTGTAGACTTCCGGATCAATCACATCTGATATCGCGATGGAAAATTGTTTATGGCAACTGCGATGGTCCAGATTCAGATCCGGGGTGCATAGGATCAAATAGGGATCAAGGTTAAAAAATAAACGGACTCAGTGGCCTCAAGCTCAAGTATTGTATGAGATAGGCCGCCGCTCCGCTCCGGCAGATGGTGGAAAGGACAATTGAACTGAAGCTGTGTGGAGTCCACACTACAGAACAACTTAACCTATAAGGAAAGTGTCCTGCCCTGAGCATTGTTCGGTCTGGTTGAGCGAACTTCGTCTGAGCAACTTGAACTTCTGTCGGGGCGATGTGGCTGAACATTGAAATGAGGGCAAGGGGATGAGATGACTGGAGGGGCTTGAATAATGTTTCATGCCCACAACCTGCCACGACACGCGAAACGGGTGAGTGCATGCCAGCGTGACCTTGCGCAAGTTGTACGCGAGCATTGATCCGAACGATCATCAACAAAGCCATGATTGATGGGTTGAATCCAAGACAGGAGGAGAGCAAATACATTGACAACCAAGAGTTGTCCAGTAATTAAAGGTCCAAGAAAAGGTTGAGGAGAAATAAATTCGGGCCAAGAGAATAAGAATAACCCAAAGAAGCACGAAAAAAAGAGATAAATAACTTCCAGTTGGTGTAAATTGAAGCATATTGGATTAGAACAATGTTACACATTCTTCCAGTGATACAGCTGTGAAAGATAAAGCAGAACGAGGTAGGGAAGAAAATTCAGCAGTTGTATATCCAGACCTATTCTGAGCCAACCACAATTTCCCGTCAACCAAGCCAGGGAAGAACAGTTGAATCAGAGAGGGGTTAAATGATTAATTGGGAGTGAACAGTTGAAGAAAGCCTGAAGAGTTTGAGCGAGGCTTGGGGACATAAAATCAAGGAAAGAGGGGAAAAGACAGTGATGGGAAACAGCTCGACATTGGCTTTTATCTAAGCCACGGGAATATGGCCACGGTGAGAGAAATTAAGTGGTGTTGTGGCACAGTGAGATAATTAACCGTGGTACAGTGAGAAATATGCTGTGAAAAACTGTGCGATGGTCAGCT